>JAQZBX010000132.1:96775-142035 GCA_029593785.1 Cabassous unicinctus
CTTCCCTTAAGTTACTAATCTGTGCTAAAGTACAATGAAAATAGGAAAGCTCTCAATTACATAGAAGGATGATACATAGTAATGGAAATTGATTGAAATTTTTTTTAGTCTCTGGTCAACTAATCTCTGCTAAATTATTTGGCTGATTGCATATTGCATAGGAATGCAAGAGAGTTGATGGCAGATTTACCATGTTATACGTCCCATTCTTGTACCATCTAGTTGTTTTTTACTTTTTTCCCCTCTACTTATTAATCATGTTTCCCTTGCTAATATTTTGAAATCCAGTATGGGGGCCTATTTAGTCCTGATTTTATATTATAAGAAAAATCCTGATTATCTGATATTTTGACTATTTTTAACAAAATCCCATATATATAGTTATATAGATATGTTTATAGACATAATTTAATAAACCGCAATGTCAAGGAATAGTTCCTGGTTCATCATACATGTTTATTGTTTATTTAGTGAATGCATTTTTGGGTTACAAAGAGTTTTTATTAGCCCGTTTACTAGATAAAAGATCAACTCTCTTCAGTAGACTTTTGTTTGTCTGTTTCATGGATGCTGTTAAGGTATAATTTATGTAAACAGTCATCTATTGCATTATATGGGACTAAACCAGATTATTTTCTGATTATGAATGCCTTGAGGAGAGGGAAATTGTGTTATTTCTCTTTCTATCACTATGGCATTGCACTATCTCATCATTAAACAAAACATGTATAAAACAAGTATTTGAATATAATTCAAACTGAAAACTAAGGTTCAGAAAGATGTCCATATTAAATGGTATCAATTTCATAATACAATCATTTTTCAATACTTATTATTTGCAAACGAAATATGGAAAATCACTCTAAATTGCTCTAAAATCATATTCTCTCTCAAAACACCTGCATGTTTCAAGCTAAGAGTAATCTCTTTTGTGCCAGAACTTTCCTGAAAGATTTCTTCTCATCTTTGTTTCTCAAAGTGTATTTGAGAGGATTTACAAATGGGGTAACCACACAGTAAAACACTGATGCCACTTTCCCGAATGTGAAATAGTTGTTGACAGGAGGGCGGATGTAAGCAACAATGATTGTGCCGTAATAGACAGTGACCACAGACAGGTGGGAAGCACAGGTGGAGAAAGTTTTCTTCCAAGCCTCCTGGAAAGACATTCTTACTATTGTGACCACAATTTGGCCATAGTAGAACATAGTAAGTAGGAAAGAACTTAGAATCACAGCAGAGCTGCATGTGTAGCCCAAGGCTCCTGCTAGGAATGTATCTGAGCATAAGAGCTTGAAAATAGGGTCTGACTCACAAAAGAAATGTTTGATTTTCTGGGGACCTCAAAAGTTGAGATGAGAGATAAGAATGGTAGGTAGGAGAGGGGCAATGAAGCCCCAATCCAAGATCCAGCTGAAAACAGTAGGCAAATCTGAACATTCATGAGAAGTGCATAGTGTAGAGGGCTACATATTGCCAGGTACCTGTCATAGGCCATCACAGCTAGCAGAATGCACTCAGTAGCCCCCATGGAGAAAAAGTAGTAGTACTGGGTTATAACCTGAAACAAAGATGGTGACAACCTGTGATAAGCAAGTAGCCAGCAGTTTAGGCACTGTAGTTGTGGTGTACCAGATTTCTAAGAAGGACAAATTTCCTAAGAAATTGTACATGGGTGTCTGGAGTGTGAATTTCATGAGAACAATGTAAATGATGAGGGCGTTTCCTGTGAGGGAGAGCAGGTACACAATGAGAAACATCACAAGTAATGTGAGCTGTGGACAGGGAACATTTGAAAATCCAAGGAAAATGAAGTCCCTCACTGTTGTTTGGTTTTTTTACATCCATATTTCATCTTCTCTGATCTGCAATGAGTCAAGAAAGCCCAAAAAGTGTAGGAAGATGAAAAACAAGAGTTGGATATTCTTATATTCATTTTTTAATGACAATAATGGATCCCTAACAATAACAGGAAGTATAGGCTGAAAAATAATGGCATCGATTTAAACATGGATTATCTCATTGAATTTTCAAAATAAATCTCCAAGTTAAATTTTTCAATAATATGCATTTTACAAATGAAAAAACTGAGGAAGTAAGTAGGTTTCCCACAGTTACAACACTCAATTAGTGGGACTTATTTGAAACCAGCACGTTGATTTAAAAGACCACAATCCATACTAATACATGTATTGCGATTACATGGAAAAACATGAAATTGTCCCATCATAATAGCATTATGAGAGATCAACAGTGTATAGCAAGTCAGAGGACAGGAATCAGGGAGTTCTTTCAACATATAGTATCTTCTGTTGAGACAAAATTGTCTGTATAATTTTAATTTAATGAGCTCCTAATTTATACAATCATTTAGGGATTGGTAGGCAATCAGTACATGGATTAAGCTCTATATTCAGAAAGCTAAACAATGAGTAGCATTCAAAATTTACATGAACAATATATTGTTCTTAAATATTCATTTTAATTCCCTGAATATCAGCTTGTTTAAGAATAGTTTTGTCCACCTATTTCCCACAGTAGTTAGGAATAGTCAAGCAAACAAATTTAATCAATAGACATAATAGAATGCATGCATTTTAGTGCCAGAAAAATCAGATAAGAATAAAGCAAAAATTTTCTTAGTATTTATAAAAATATTATGTATGTAAAATATCTTAATTTTGTTATTTTTTAAAAAGTGTCTCTGGTAAAGTCACAAGCTTGAATACTCTTACATCACAATGAAAAAAGAGGTGAATGAAATATGGAGTCATTTGAGTTCATTTCTACAATGTCTTGTTTCAGAACCTTATGGAAGTTTTGAATAATAAAGCTCAACTGAAGAAAAATATATCAGATTTAAAGCACAGTATTAAGTTTTGCTATGATGCACTGTTGATAAATTATATAATATTTTATGATATATATGTAATAGGAATTATGAATTATACCTATTTAAAACTGCAAGTAAATTTTAGTGTGGTTAGGGGACATTTTAGTTGTATTTCTATACTATACTGTTTTTATTCATCCCCTAATAAATGCTAAGGATTTTGCCATATTTCTCAGGGCAGCAAAAATAAAATTGTAATATTTGCAGGCTATTCCACTAACCAAAAATATTTTGGCTAGCAATGTGTCTGGAATCTATAGTTTAAACAAACTTCTTGGATGAAAGATCTTGGACTATTATTTTCCTAAATATATATCATGATTTTGATAACCTGATACTCTAAGTAAAACTTTAAAATTTATGTTATTCATGTAACATGAAGGATTAAAGAGGTTTTTTATTCTGCTTATGAAAGGAATATCATTGGTTAATTTTCTCCCAGTAATCACACGAACATAAAAATTAAATTAACTATATGAAAATAATACATGCAGTTTTGACAATAGATTCAGGTGAAACTTATCCTGTGGAGACAATATCTCTCCTTTTTCTAAGGCACATCATGTTTACTTAATTCTACCTTAAAATTAGGTTTACAGACTCCTCAGATTCATTTTAACTTAGGAGGGAATTGGAAGGGAGAGAAAGTTAATTCAAAATCAATTATTATTTTTACAAAACTAAAAATAATGCAAAAATGAAATAGAGAAATTTACAAATAATTTTTATTTCTTGGTTTTAATTTTAAAACTATAGTTATCCCTCCTGTATGCAAAATGAATGACTGAGGAAGTATATGGTATCTGGTTCTAGAAACATCTACAATAATTTCTTAAGTGTTATGCAGTTACTTGGTCTACATCTCTATTACTTCCAAGACAAGTGAAGAACAACATAGATATTTGAACATGTATACTCAGGGTCTTCTCTTTGGCTTTTTTTCTGTAATAGAATGTTACTAGTTAAGTTTTCTTTCAGATACTTCTTGTTAGTAAGGCTGCATATTGGAGCCTATACAGCATAATTGGATCAGAGGGAAATAAGCTATTATATCTCCTCATTGTTGGTAACTGGGAATCCATTAGTGTTCACCCTGTATCATTGGATGTCCCATGGCATCTATGTTGTAAATGTGAAATTCTCCCTTTTTTTCATATATCTTTTTTCCCTGTCATGAAGGTGCATGGAAAGCCATGGCCTGAGATCCCATTTGTGAGAAGTATTTTCATAATTTCCTCATTTGGGAGCCCTGGAGAGCTGTCCACTGCCTTGTGACTTCATAAGGGCCCCCTGAGGACTTTTGGTGTGGGTCAGAGTACTCTTCCCATGAGACTGAAGAAAGAGCAAAGGAAGTTCAGGAAGCATTAACAATGTCTCCACAGGTTCTAAAGGAAAAGCCTACTAAATGGTTTCATCATCTGCCATTGCCTACACTACAGTCATGCTTCAAAAATAATTGCAGAACACTATCCACCAATATTTCAGCCAATACAAGGATGATCTGAAGGTTTTATTTACTAGCGTATCAAGGACAAATTATGTCTGCAATGACAAGCTACAAAAAGAAACCACACAGGCTTGGTGTCTCTTTGTATACCAAAGGTCCTACTGTGTGCAGAAAGCAATACTTCCTACTATGGTATATGCCAATTGTGAGCCATTTACAGAGGGTTTACATACAGGAGCACAGTGAATATGTGTAAACAGCATGGAAGAAAGACAATCTTTGGTATCAAAAGGAAAGAATCACACCATAGAAGACTGAATGAAATAAATCCACATGGTAGTCACATATGGGCACTGAAAAGAGAACCTAATTTGAGCTAGTTCAAATTACTGAAGGGAAACATTGTTCCATTTAACATATGACTGGTTAGCTTATATGTAAATAAACAAAAGCTCATTACTTATGCATGTATGCCAAATGGGTCGAACATTTCTGAATTAAAGGAGGAAAGAACAAACTGGTGTTTATCATTGAGAAAGTTGAAGTCAACCAGGAGATATTTGGACATTTGTGGAGGCAGATTTTTTACAATAATGTAGGATATTAGTGGCATTAGCTGACAATGGGTACAAGGCATGCTTGTCATCTTGAATTGCCCAGCGTCTGCCCTCATTATCAAAATGGTCAGATGAGAATCATTGTCCAGAAGGAATATAAGTATATGATATTTTTTTTACACTCAGTGACTTATCTTTAATTTTTCTTATTTACAGTTTGTTACACAAGATTATTAAATTTTTATGTACTTAACTTTATCAACATTACTTTTTTTTAAACAAATCAATTTTATTGATACGCAAAAATAAAGCATAAATCCATCCAAAGTGTACAATCAATGGTATTCAGCATAATTACATAGTTGTGTATTCATTACTCCAATCATTCCATGAGAATTTTCATAATAATAACAATAAACCAAAACAAATCAAACAAACAAAACTCACCACTCTTAGTCTCTCTATGCTACCCCTGCCATACATAGCTGCTATTCTATTTCCTTCTCTCTAGTATACTTGCATTTATAATTTGTAAAAGGTCTTATATATGCAATATAACCCATATTCATATATTACATAAGGTTTCACTATGTTATACAGCACCATGTTATATTTTTTAGCTTTACTTCTAGACAGATAAATGTCCTTGGGCTTTCCCTTTCAACTTCTGTCACACCCATATAATAGCTATGCTAGTCACAAACAGCATGATGTACTTTCACAATTTCCATTCATTTCCAAATATTTACAAACAACCTTTTAACAAATTCTGCACAGATTAGCAATCAGCTTTCCATTCTCTACCGTCATTCTATTATCTGGTGCCCATATTTTATTTAATAATTCCGTAAGTTTACATAATATATTTAGTTCATAATAGTGCAATCATACAGTATTTGTCCTTTTGTGTCTGGCTTGCTTCACTCAACATAAACTCCTACAGATTCATTAGTGTTGTCACAGGCTTCACAGCTTCATTTCTTCTTACTGCTGCATAATATTCCATTGTGTGTATACAAAACAATTTGTTTATCCATTCATCAGTTGGACACCTGGGTTGTTTCCAACTCTTGGCTATTGTGAATATCACAAATATGAATATTGGTGTGCAGATTTCTGTTCGTGTCACTGCTTTCAGTTCTTCTTGTATATATCTAGCAATGGTATTGTCGGGTCACATAGCAAGTATGTCTTCAACTTCCTTAGGAACTGCCAAACAGTCCTCCACAGTGGCTGTACAATTCTACATTCCCTTCAACAGTGAATAAGCATTCCTATCTCTCCGCATCTTAATCAACATTTAAAGTTTTCTGACATTTTTAATTGTGGTCAGGCTAATAGGAGTGATTTGCATTTCCCTAATCACTACTGATGGTGAACATTTTTTCATGAGTTTCTTCTCTATTTGTATTTCTTCTTTGGACAATTGTCTTTTCAAGTCTTTTGCACATTTTTTAATCAAATAGTTTGTGTTTTTATTGTTGAATTGTATGATCTCTTTATATATATCATGGATATTAAACCCTTATTGGATATATGAGACCCAAATATTTTCTCCCATTTAGTAGGTTGCACTTTCACCCTTTTATTGTTATTTGTGCCCCTTTACCCTTCTAAATAAATTTAATTATTGGCTTTTTGATTTCTGCATAAAAGGCTGTAGGGATTTTTGTTGGGATTGCATTGAATCTATGAATAAATTTGGGTAGAATTGGTATATATGATATTTAGACTTCCAATCTATGAATGTGGAATGTCTTTCCACTTATTTAAGTCATCTTCAGTTTCTTTGTTTTTTTTTCTTTCTTCAGTTTCTTTAGCAATGTTTTGTCGTTTTCTTAATACAGGTATTTTATGTCCTTGGTTAAGTTTACTCCTAAATATTTGATTATTTTAGTCACTATTATAAATGGATTTTTTCTGATTTCCTCCTCAGATTACACATCAGTAGTGTATAGAAACATTATTGATTTTTGTATATTAACCTTGTACCTGCCACTTTGCTGGACTCATCTATTAATTCTAGTAGCTTGGCTGTGAATTTTTCAGCATTTTTTGATATATAATCATGTCATCAGTGATAGTGAAAGTTTTACTTCTTCCTTTTCTAGTTGAGTGGCTTTTATTTATTTATCTATCTTAATTGCTCTAGCTAGAACTTCTAGCAGAATATTGAATAATAAAGGTGATATTGGGGGCCCTTGTCTTGTTCCTGATCTCAGTGGGAAAGCTTTCATTCTTTCACAATTGAGAACAATGCTTTTTGTAGGGTTTTGATTTATGCAATTTTTCATTTTGAGAAAGCTTCCTTCTATTTCTGTCTTTTTGAGAGTTATTATTAAGAAAGTATGCTGCATTTTGCCAAATGCCTTTTCTGCATCATTGTAGAGGATCATGTAATTTTTCTTCTTCCAGTTACCAATGTGGTTTATTACACTAATTGATTTTCCCATGTTGAACCACCCTTGCATCCTGGGGAAAAAAACAACTTGATAGTGGTGTATAATTCTTTTAATGTGCTTTTTTGTTAGTTTTGCAAGTATTTTGTTGAGGATTTTTGCATCTATATTAATTAGAAATATTGGTCGTAAATTTCAATTTTTGTAGTCTGTTAGGCTTTTTTTGGTATTAGGATAATATTGGCTTCATTGTATCATTCTTTCCTGTTCAATATTTTGGAAGACCTTGAGCAAGATTAGTATTATATTATCTCTGAATGATTGGTAGAATTCACGTGTCAAGCCCTGTTGTCCAGGACTTTTCATTTTGGGGAAGTTTGTTGAAATTTTCAATCTCTTTATTTGTAATAGTTTTATTGAAGTCTTCTGTATTTCTTCTAGGGTCTTTGTAGGTGGTTCATGTGGTTCATGTGTTTCTAGGAATTTGTCCATTTCAGCTACACGGTCTAGTTTTTTGACACACAATTGTTCATAGTATCTTCTAATGATTTCCTTTATTTCTGCAGGGTCAGTGGTAATGTCACCCTTTTCATTTCTGATTGAAATTATTTCCATGTTCTCTCTTTGTTTCTTTGAAAGTCTAGAAAAGTGTTTGTCAATTTTTGTTGATCTTTTCAAAGAACAAACTTTTGATTTTGTTGATTCTCTCTATTGTATTTTTGTTCTTGATTTCTTTTATTGCTGCTCCGATCTTTACTATTTTTTTCCTTTAGCTTGGGTTGGGGTTAGTTTTCTGTACTTTTTCTAGTTCCTCCAAGTGTTCAGTTAGATCTTCAGTTTTACCTCTTTTTTCTTTTTTAATATAAGCATTGAGGGCTATAGATTTCCATCGCAGGACTGCCTTTGCAGTGTCCTATTGGTTTTGATATGTTGTCTTCTCATTTTCATTCATATTAAGATATTTGCTGAATTCTCTTGCAATTTCTTCTTTGACCCATTGATTAAGACCTTATGTTGAAGTGAAGACCTTATGTTGAGTTAAGTAAGTCAGGCACTGAAGGACAAATATTACCTGACCTCACTGATATGAATTAAGCAAATTGAACAGACTCACAGAGCTAGAGTCAGGAAGATAGTTTTACAGGAGACAGAAAGGAAATACAGGGTTGTGGGCCAATGCCCATATGGGCAAAATCTCTGATAACGTTGAAGGTTATAGTTGTGCCATGGATGGGCATGACAATGGTGCAATGATGCTATCAGGTTTGGTGGTGCTGGTCTGTGAAGGGGTTAGGGTTGGGGCATTGGGTTGGTCTATCCATGGAACTGAGGAGAAGGTCAGGGGAAGGAACAGGTGGACTCTTAGGATTTGCAGATCTGTGATTAAAATTGTCACTGAGAACATTCTTTTGGCAAACATGGCTGGGGAGGATTACTGGTACAGTGTGTTGGATGTAGGGGGGAGTTTAGAACAGGGTGCACCTGGGCAGGCTTCTCTGGAATATGTGAGTGTTCATCTTGTCATAGCGTGTTATGTCAGTGGATGGAGAAGCACACAATAAACAGGAAAATATTGAACTCCTATTCTGGGGAGGTGTGCTATGTTTTTAAATAGAGGGTCAATTGTCTCTCAAGAACATAGGCAGTGCCTAATAAAAGAAAGACCAATACATCAAATCTGCAATATTATTGCAAATGACTATGAATCTTATTCTTCAAAAAGTGAGACTTAGTGGTTACCAGCAGTCCCAAGGGAGAGGGAGAGAAGAAAATACAAATAGAACATAGGGTATTTTGGGGGCATTGGAATTGTTCTGCATGATCTTGCAATAATGTACACAGAACATTTTAAATTTCATCAAAATTTATAAAAGGGTATGGTCCAAAATATAAACTGTAAGGTAAACCATTTGACCATGGTTAGGAGCATGGTCCTTCAATATGGTAACAACTATACCATTTCAATAAGAAATGTAATTACCATATGAGAGGGGAAAAGGGGAAGGGCTTTGGGTATATGTGAATCACCTATATTCACTATGTGAATTTTCTGTAACCTAAGGCTTCTTTGAAGATAAAATGAAAAAAAAAAAAAGGCACTATGGGAATATACAGAAGAAAATTGTCACTGTACATACAAGACAACAGATCTTACTGTGATGAAAGATATAGTGTCTAAATTTTTATCTTTTTTATTTTATTAATTTTTTTGTTAGAACTATCATTATTTCATTGTCTAATTTTTTTAATTTGGTTATTTTCTTGGCTTCATCTTTGGAGAGGTACTGGATCACAGAAGGGTCACAACCGTGGCAGGGGAGGATCACTGATGTGGGGTGTCAGTGATGGGGCAAAGCATGGGAGGAGGTTCATCTGGAGCATGCCTCTAAAGCATATGAATGTCATCAAGTATTCATGGAGCACTATCGCAAGGCATGGAGTTCCACAAAATAACCAATAGAGTATTGAATTCCCATCTTGGGGAGTTCTGCTACATTCAATAGTGGTACAGCAAAATCCCACAATTACAGGTGTGGTGCTTAGTGAAGGAGGACAGACCATTGTGCTGGCCTTTGATAATGATGATTGTACTTATGAACCTTTTATTTTGTAAGTAAAACTTACACTAGAATTATATGGTGCCTAAGAGTTACTCCTGAGGGCCTACTTGTTGCTCAAATGTGGCCTCTCTCTAAACCAAACTCAGCATATAACTGCACTATATTCTCCACAGCATGGGAATTGACTCCCGGGGATAATTTTCCCTGGCACCAAGGGACTTTTACTTAGGATCAACTAGCAATGCACCTGGAAGAAACCTGATCATAAGGGGGAAATGGTAAATACAAATGAGTTTTCATGGCTATGGAATTTCAAAATGAGTCATGAGGTCATTTCAGAGCTTACACTTTTGCATGTCTCAGCAGGATCACATTGACTGCAACAGTAAATATTGCCTCAAATTGTTAGGCTCCTAAGGGCCCTAAAGACATGTAGACACTAAAGGCAGGGTATCCAGCTAAGGAGTTTGGCACCCTGACAGTAGGCCTTACCTTAGAATTTGTGCTTACCACTGTAACAGAATTGGCCTCATTTGTGATTTCCCTACACGTGGTTTTTCTACCCTTTGTATTTGAACCTATAGTTAGTACTATACATGATAGGTGCATGAATGAGAGACATAAATCTTTTATCCATCCATGTGCCAGTTGGGCCTAGACTCTCAGCAGAGTTGCAACACCTACTCTCCAAATCCTTGAACTCACCCAGGACCATTACAAAAGTGATTATGGTGGGCAACAACATCCCAAGGAACAGAGGAAGTCTGCAACTGCAAGGAAGATAATTCCTTCCATCTGCCCCATGGGATCGAAGCCCCCTCTCAATTAGAGGCAGAGTGGGCATCACCATCCCAATATCCTCAGAATTGGAGAATGAACAATGGTCTAAAGAACACTTACTATTATTCTACTATAGAGTTATTGTTAGTCTAGCAATGGAAGAACTTGTATCATTAATAATAAGGCATTGGTCACCAGAGGCTCTGAGGTGAGGGAGAGTGAAAGGTTTAATATGGGTACATTTTTGGGACATTGGAATTGTCCTGCATGACATTATAATGATGGATACAGGCATTTAAATATTTTGTCATAACTTACAAAATTGCATGAGACAGAGTGTAAACTATAATCTAAACCATAATCCATGGTTAGTGGCAATACTTCAATATGTATTTCAATTGTAACAAATGTACCACACTAATGATGGATGATGTTATTGTGGGAAAGTGTAGGAGGGGAAGGGATTGGGGCATATCGGAACCTCCTATATTTTTATGTAACATTTAAGTAATCTAAAATTTCTTTAAAATAAATATGGAGATAGATAGGTAGATAGACAGACAGATAGATAGATAGATGATAAGTCAACACAAGGAAAAATAGAGTATTCTTCAATCTCCATGTATTTACAAATTTTCCTTTTCTCCATCCATTATTGATTTCCAGCTTCATTCTGCTATGTTCAAAGTGTATTGTATAATTTCAGTCTTTTTAAATTCATTGAGACATGTCTTGTGACCGAACCACTTATCTATTTTATAGAAGGACCCATAAGTACTTGAAAAGAATGTACATCCTGCAGTATTAGGTGCAATGCTTTACAGATGTCTGTTAAGGGTATTTCACTTAGCATATTATTCAAGCTCTCTGTTTCTTCATTTATCCTCTGTCCAGATGTTCTATCCAATAATGAGAGTGGTGTACTGAATTAGCCAACTGTTTTGTAGAGACATCTCTTTCTCCTTTCAGCTTTGACAGTGTGTGCCTCATGTATCTTATGGGACTCAGGTTATGTGCATAAATATTTAGTATAATTATTTATTCTTGGTGAATTTCCCCTTTTATTAATAAACAATGACCTTCTTCATCCCTTAAAACAGTTTTTAATTTAAAAATTCTATTTTCCCCTATTAGTATGGCTATTCTAGCTCATTTTTGATTACTATTTGCACGAAATATTTTTTTCTAATCCTTTACTTTTAACCTGGTTGTGCACTTATGTCTAAGGTGAGTCTTTTGTAGACAACATGTAGATGGCTAATTTTTAGAATCCATTCTATTATTCTATGTTGTTTGATTGGCGAGTTCAAGCCATTAACATTCATTGTTATTACTGTAAAGGCATTACTTGTTCATCCATTTTTTCCTTTCATTTTCTGTTGTCATATCATAATCTTCTCTGTCTTTTTACTCTTTAATTTACCTTTCCTAATAATCTTCATTTCTACACTCTTCTCCACATCCCTTGCCCTTGTTTTTTCCTTTCAGGCTGTAACACTCCCTTTAGTTTCTCTTGTAATTCTGATCTTCTGGTAACATATTCTATCAGTTTTTTATTGTCTGTGAAGACTTTGAACACACCCTCATTTTTGAAGGTCAATTTTTCTGGATACAGAATTCTTCTCTGGCACATTTTCTGTTTCAGTACCTTAAATACTCATACCACTTTTTTTCTATCCTCCATGATTTCTGATGAGAGAGCAACACTTAATTTTATTGTTATTCAATTGTATATGTGTTGTTTGTTTTTCATTTACTGTTTGCAGAATCCTCTTTTTACCTCTCATATTTGTAATTCTGAAGAGTAGGTGTCTAAGGGTAGGTCTCTTAGGATTTATTCTTTTGGGGGTTCATAGTCCTTCTTGGATATTGATGTTTATGTCTTACATAAGGGTTGGGAAGTTTTCCATTGTGATTTCCTCAAATAATTCTCTCCATCCCTTTTTAAATTCTCTTGTCCTCTGGAACACCAATAAAGCTTATATTTTTAAATTTTGCTTTGTCATTTAATTCCCTCAGATCCTGTTCCATTTTTCCTTTCTTTTGTCTTTCTCTTCTGCTATCTTTTCCAGTTCCTACATTCTGTTTTTGAAATCACTAATTCTGTCATTGAGCAATTCAAATCTGCTTTTTTGTGCCGCTAATGTATTTTTTATCTCATTCTTCATGTTTTTCATTCCCATAAAGTTTGTTACTTTTCTTTGCAGACTTCCAAATGTTCTTTATGACACCCACTGTCTTCTTAATATAATTTATCATTTCATATTTTTTTCAATTCTTAAATTAATTTAAGACAGTTGTTTGATTATTATTTGTTACTTTTCTTAAATCCTGTATTGCTTCAGGATATTTGGTTTGTATCTATAGCTGGGCCATGTCGTCCTGTTTGCTAGTATGGTTTTAAAGTTTTTGCTAATACCCAAGCATCTGAATATATTCATGAATTTACTCTGAATGGCCAACTTCTCTCTCTTGTCTATATTTTTCCACAGCTCTTATTTGATATTTTGTCCATCTTATTCCAAGCCTTTAAAATTGCCCAGTTATATTATCAAAATTGTGCCAGGGACTTACTAATGGGGTGCAAATATTCTCACAGGAGTACAGAGAGTGCCAAAAGCAGTGTTTGTCCATGCAATTTCCAGACCAGCCAGCAGAAGGAGCTTATTGTGACACCTATCCATAGAGATGATTCAATCTCCATTTTCCTGTGTTTTGGTCTGGCTAGTGCCAAAATTTAAAGTGGGCTTTGTTGACCAAATTCACAGAAGAAAAGCCCTCCTACTACCCTCTATTTTCCCTTGTATTAGCTGACAAGAGGAACAATATCTGTTCCCCTCTCAGTCAGCTACAGTGAGCCAGGGGTTTTACCCTGTCTAATATCATGGGGGTGGGGAAGCAGAGCCCTTCCTGGCTGCCATGGGTGCTTGGTAACTCATGTTTGCTGTTTCTAGTTCTTTGTCTTTCTGTCCCTCAACCACCTGGGAGCTGTGTAGCACTGTTCTGGTCTCCTGACCCCCAAAGTAGTCACTCAACAGATTGTGGCTCTTTCTCCATTGTTTTTGTGAGATAGTTGAGCCCTGCCTGCCTAATCCAATGCCATATTCCCACAATACCTTATGTACATGACTTTAAAATTAATTTTATTGAATAAAATTCACCCATTTTGGGGCTGGAGTTCAATGATTTTTGACACATATATACACACATGTAACTATAATTACAATTGAGATGTATAACCTATTTATCTACCCTCAAAATTTCTTCATGTCTCAGGCAGTGAATTAAACTTTTCCCATATACCCAGGGAGTCACTCATCTCCATTCTGTCATTATAAATTTGCTTTATTTTTCCTAGATTTTCATATATATATATATATGATCTATGATATATATATATATATACACACACATATATATATATATATATATATCTCATAGTTTATATAGGCATAGTTTGGAGATAGTGTGGGTTTGATTCAAGATTTCATAATAAAGTGAATATTATACCAAAGACGGTCACACAAATTTCTTGGTTTCCCAGTCCATATAAAAGTTATGTTTACACTATACTGTGCTCTATTAAGTGTGAAATAGCAGTTTGTTTAAAAAATACAATGCACATACAATTAAAACATACATTATTGCTAAAAAATACAATCATCTGAACATTTAGCCAATCATAAAGTATTTCCTAGTAGAGAGACTTGCCTCAGTATTACTGGATGCTGAGTGATAAGGGTGGTGAATGTAGAAGGCTAGGGTGATTGTGGAAATTTCTAAAAATGAGACAAGGAAGTTTGCCACATTGACTCTTCCTTTCACAAAAGATATCACTGTAACCTGAAAGGCTGTTTCATAGCATTTTACCAACAGTAGATCTTCTTTCAAAATTAGAGTCAGTCATTTGAAACCTTGCCACTGCTTTATCAATTTAGTTTATATAATAGTCTAAATCTCCTGTTGTCATTTCAACAATGTTCACAGCATCATGAAGCAGAATTTATCTAAGATACAAATTTTATTTCTCATCCATAAAAAGCCACTCCTCGTCTGTGTCAACTTTCTCATGGGACTGCAGCAGTTCAGCCATATCTTCAAGCTCCACTTGTAATTCTAGTGTTTTTGCTATTTCCACCATATCTGCATTTTCTTCCTCCACTAAAGTCTTGAAAACCTCAAAGTCATTTGTAAGGATTGGAATCAACTTCTTCCAAATGCTTGTTAATTTCAAAATTTTAACCTCCTGCCATGCATCATGAATATTCTTAATGGCATCTAGATGGAGAATCCTTACCAGAAGGTTTTCAATTTTGTTTGCCCAGATCCATCAGTGGAATCATTTTCTATGGCTGTGATGCCCATACAAAATTTATTTCTTAAATAAAAAGACTTGAAATTTGGAATGACTCCTTGATCCACGGGCTTCAGAATTACTGTTTTGTTACTAAACATGAAAACATTTATGTCATTTACTTCTCCATCAGAGTTCTTGGATGACTGGATGCATTGTCTTTGAGCCATAATTCTTTGAAAGGAATCACTTCTGAGGTGTAGGTATCAACAGTGGGTTTAAAGCATCCGTTAACCCATTTTGTAAACAGACATACTGTCATTCAGGCTTTGCTTTTCTATTTATAAAGCAAAGCCAGTGTACATTTAGCATAATTCTTAAGGTACCTTGGATTTTCAGAATTGTATATGAGCATTAGCTTCAACTCAACATCACCAGTTACATTAGCCACCAACAAGTGAGTCAGCCTGTCTTTTGAAGCCATTCATTTACTTCTTTCTAGCCATGCATGTCCTAGAGGGGATACTCTTCCAATAGAAGCCTGTTTCATCTACATGGAAAATCTCTTGTTTAGTGTAGCCACACTCATCAAATATCTTAGCTAGATCTTCTGAGAAATCGACTGCAGCTTTTACATTAGCACTTGCTACTTCACCTTGCTCTCTTTTTGTTATGAAGATGGTTTCTTTCCTTAAATCTCATGAACCAAACTCTACTAGCTTCAAACTTTTCTAGTGCAGATTCCCTTCCTCTATCAGACTTCATAGAATTGAAGAGAGTTGGAGTCTTGCTCTGGATTAAGCTTTGTCTTAATGGAATGTTGTGGTTGGTTTTATCTTCTATACAGACCATTAAAACTTTCTCCATATCAGCAATAAAGCTGTTTTGCTTTCTTTTGATTTGTGTACTCACTGGAGTAGCACTTTTAGTTTCTTTCAATAACTTTTCCTTTGCATTTACAACTTGGCTAACTGCTAAATGCAAGAGGCCTAGCTTTCAACCTGGCTATGCTTTTGTTAGGCCTTACTAAGCTTAATAATTTCTAGGTTTTTTAAAAGTGAGGGACATCCAACTTTTCCTTTCACTTGAACACTTAGAAGCCATTTTAGGGTTATTAATTGGATTAATTTTAATATTGCTGTGTCTCAGGGAATAAGGAGGCCTGAGGAAAGGGAGTGAGTTGGGGGAAAAGCTGGTCTGTGGAGCAGTCAGAACACACAACATTTATAAATTAAGTTTGCTTTCTTCCATGGGCATGGTTTTTGGGAACCAGAAACAATTTCAATATTAACAGTAAATAGCAGTGATCACAGGTCACTGTAACAGAAATAATAATAATGAAAAAGTTTGAACTATTGGGAGAATTAACAAGATGTGAGACATGAAGTAAGCACATGCTTTTGGAAAAATGATGTGGATAGACTTGCTAGATACAGGATTATCACAAAGCTTCCATTTCTTAAAAAAAACTAACTACAAAGCACAGTAAAGCAAAAAGCACAACAAAATTGGGTATATATGTATATATTTTGAGTTGAGTTGACTTTATTCACCAACCATGATATGTTAGAGATTCTTCCATGATATTTGTATTTTAAGTAAGTCTGATTTTTTTTTAATTGTGAGGTGCCTTCTACTAAATAAATATACCAAAAATAATTATCTATTCATCAGTCAATAAATATTTAATTTGTTTCCAGGTTGGTGGTAAAAATAAAACTGCTATGGCCTTCAATGTATAAATCTAAGAATTTGCTGAGTTATATAGTTAGTGCATATTTAACTTTATAATTTTCCAAAGTGGTTGAGCCAGTTTGCATTCCTATCATCAGTGTTGAGTATTTCATTTCCATATCCTTAATAACTTTTGATATTGTTAGTCTTTAGTTTTAGCTGTTCCAATGGGTGCATAGTATATTTCATTGTGTCTCACTTTACCTTTCTCTGATGACTAATTGTTGTTGATTTTTTTTTAATTTTTACCGGGAGGTCCTGGGAATCCAACCCAGGTCCCTCCATATGGGAGACAGATGCCCAACCATTTGAGTCACATCCGTTCTCCTCTCTGATGACTAATGACAGTAAGCATCATGTCATATGTTCACTGGCTACTTTTATGGCTATTTTTACTCCTTGGCAAGACTATTCAAACAATGAACACCTTTAATTTAGGTTGTTTTTCCAATATTAATACATTGTAGTGGCCCCTGATATTAATCTTAAACCAGTCTTTTTCATATAATATGCACATATATATAAACATACATATATATACATTCATATACATGCACATACTTCCTACTTTCAGTTTTGGGCTTGTGTTTTCATACTCTTAATATTATTTTCTAAAAAGCAAAATAAATTAAATTTCATAAAGTTAATATTATCAATTTTTATTTTCATTGTTTGTGCTTTTTCACATGTCCTATTAAGACATCGTTGTCTATTGAAGTTTATTAAATATTTTGTTTCCTATTTTCTTCTAGAGTTTCTTCTAGTAATTTTATAGTTTTACTGTTTACATCTGGAACAATAACCATTTTCTATTGAATTTTGTACATAGTAAATTTTGAGTTTAATTTTATTTTTTTCTAAATGGATTTATTATATTCTTTCATCAAAGACTATCCTTCTCCTATTTATTTTTCTTGCCCCTTTTTGAAAATCAGTTGACTAGTAATATGTGGATCTATTATGGACTTTTTTAGATCCATTTTTAAAAATATTTTTGCAAATGGCATAGTCATGATTACCATGGCTTTATGGTTATTCTTTAAATTAGGTACTGAAAGTACTCCAACTCCACACACACATACAACATGCACACAATTTTACTTAATTAATTGGTGGAAACATGGTAAGGCCTGGTGCAGAATGGGAGATGGAGAGAGACTGGAAATGTTTTAGGGAATTATTGTGCTCACAGTTCCCTAGGAAGGGCACTGTATGCCTATGCAGGTCACAGGAAACTGTACCATGAGTGGAAATGAGGCAGAGAGAAAGGGAGACAGAAGTGCAAATGTACTTTGTATTGTGATTTTGGTGGCCCTAGTATAGTGGCAAGGCAAAGTCCCACTAGCATGCAATTGGCTGGCTATATTTAAAAATGGTACCCTCTTCTGCTGGATGTTGCTTAAATCTAAGCAGGCAGGGCAGATTTATCAAGAGAAAGAGATGTAGGGCAGGCATGGCCACCTAGGCACACCAATAGGTTATAAAGAATCAGTTTACAAAAGCTAGAAAATGTGGTTAATACACACACTCACAATCCTATAGTTTTATGAGCCTTTTGATCCATGAACATGGACTGGCTCACCATGGATAAAGCCTTCTTTAATTAATCTTAGCAATATTTTGTGATTTTAAGTGCAAAGATTTTTCAGACATGTTGCTAATTTTTCCTTGAACGATTAGTGTTTTTGATGTGAATATAAATGGTATTTTTCAAATTTCATTTTCAATTTTTTGTATTAGAATCTAAAATTATACTCAATTGCTGTACATTGACCTTGCAAAATATTATCAAATGAATTCATTTATGTAGAGTTTATGTAGATTATTATGATTTTATATTTATACAAGCATCTCATTTGCAAATAAAGAGAGCTTTTTATTTTCCTTTATAACCAATTTGCCTTCTTTTATGTGGCCTTGTTTCTGTTCCTTGCTTTCTTCTACTTCTTATATTTTATCCAGTAAAATTTTCAGATTGGATAGCCTTTCTTATGCCTAATCATAAGGAGAATCATTCAGTTTTCACTATTAGTTTTGATGTTAAGTAGTTTAAATTTGTTTTTTGTTTAGAAGGCCCTTACTAAATTGATAAAAGTTCTTTATTATAATTTGGTTAAAGCTTTTATTTTTCTTAAATTGTAAAAATCTGTTGGCTTTTCCAACTCTTTTTTATGCATATATTGAAATGATCACATCATTTTATTCTTTATTCCATGTATACAGTAAATTAATTACGTGATTTTCAAATGTTAAATCAATTGCATTACTGGCGTATTCTCCAATTGGTCATAGTCATATTCATTATTATTAATTCATTTCTTTGAGGATTCTTTAAAAAGGTTGAATTACAATTGTCTCTGATTTCTGAAATGTATTGATTCTAATTTCATCAACATCTGTTCCCTCTGAGGAGTCCAGCTCATGGCTTTCTGTAAGAACCTTTCCACTGAGAACCCATATTAAGAATAAGAAAATCTATATGAAGTATCACACTATCAAAATGAAAGATTTGTACAGGCAACAAACAATGGACATACATTATGAACAAGAAATATTTTTTTTCATTTAATAACCACTGAAACAACGGTTCCTGGGACAATGCAGCATTTAAAGCCAGAAAGATGGTTACAGATGTAAATCATTACTACAAAAATTTCTAGTTAATTATTTTAAAGTCAGCTCACACCATTAATTCACATTTCCAAAAACTATGGAATTATTTTCTCTGATGTAATAGATAAATGTGCATGGACCTGTTCTTACAGAACAAGTTTGCACCTTGTTAACTGCTCAATATTTGAGAATTATCTCCTGTGAGCTGTTCCCCTTACTGTTTACTTTGCACACAACCATGTGACAGATGAGTATAAGACCAGGACTGATATCATGAGCTGGGTTTTACTAATTCACTAATTCACTAGTGGATTCTGTATTTCTTGCTTGGACATATTTAAAATTTAGATTTCCTAATCTCCAGAATGATGGGAGGGGGGAAGGAGTTTCTAAAAAGTGACACATGGAGCAACTTGACCTGAAGCCAGGATTGTAACATGTTAACATAACAAAGAATTGAAAAGTATGGACTTAAGGGAATATATAAATGCTCTTGAGATGAATCAGTAGTTCCCAAGTTTCTATGAGAATCAAACAATTGAAATCTAATCAGTTTCTAAATATAAAATTATCTAATTGAGACTTAGAAATCACTTATTCATTTTTTTAATGAAATGCACACATCTACATATTTTATGTTCCCTTAAAAATCTTCCAAAGATACTTAGTCTAAGATGAATGTATTTTTCTTATGGTGATGTAGACAGCACCAAAATAATAGCAAGGAGAAACAAATGTATGTATATCACTGATGAACATAATATGAAGATACTTATGAGTGGACTTGATAAAACTGAAATCAACATAAGAAAATCAGTATCCTATGTACAGAGGAAGCCTTAGGTGATAGTATATATGGAAGCAGAATGAGGGACAGATGATTTTGGACACCTTAAATGTCAGTAATTTATAGCCTATGGGAAAGGGAAGGAACATGTAATTTTACTTTGATTGTGACTTTGCATGGAGAAAATCAAATCTCTTAATCTCATCCTCAAGGAGCATTCAGCAGGCAGCCATGTGCAGATTTAAACTATCTGATGTTTCCTGTTTATCAAAGTAGATACTGAGAAAATTGCCAGGGGGAACCATGGGCAACATTTGTGAATTGTGGACTGAGAGGAAAGATACCTGCTACATGGTATTGATGTTATACCACAATCAAGTCCCACTCTACACCTACATAACATTAAGAAGAAGTCACCTGCCAACTGCCTCCAAGGTACAGAGTTCATAAGCAGTTTCAGTCACTGCATTTATAGTTGTGAACAAACATGTCAATAGAATATAGCATTGGCAGAAATAGAAATTTTGTATGATTATAAACATAAAGAGACCATTTTTGTATGCTGAGACAAAAAATGGGAAAGTGGGACATTTTAAGATGTCTAATTAATATATTCAACAAGATAAAGTATAATTTTGTATCTGTATTGTGCTATGAGAAATATATATTGCAGTTGAAAGAGAGAACAAGTACTAGGGGATATTATAAATGTGTACAGAATTTCTTTAATTATAAGTTCCTTTCATATGTTTGAAGAAACCTTGAAAAATATTTCTCATAATATATATTTATAATAAAATATGTTGAAACTATGGACAAACTAAATGATCATACTATTCTTGAGATAAAAATAAAATTGGTGATTAATTATTACAAAAATAAAATCCATAGAAAATTTTTCAGGAAGAGAAAATTTAAGTTTTGTGATTAAGATAGTGTGCTTCATGCCACATACATTAATTAAAACACACACTTAGAAATAACAAGAAATGCATAAAATAAAATAACATATAATATCAAGAAAATGAACCCTATTAGATTTTTATCAGGAGCAATGAGAAATAGAATTCAGTGGATCTAGATAGTCAAATATCTGGAAAGAATTGACTTGGACAAAAATTCTACATGTGAGTATAAACATAAATATAAACAAGACAATGAAATATAAAGACAAAGTCACATGTGCAACAATTCAGAAAGGATATAACTAATCTTTGTAGGGCTGTTATTTGAATATAAAGTCAATCAGTGATGCCTTTACCCATGAAAACTCAGGTAGGAACAACTAAAATTTGTGATGAAATATGATGTAGCCTGCAATTGTCAAAACACTGAAAAAACATATTTCAGATATTGGATGAATATGAACATGTTCAGATTTTCTTAGGATTATTAGTGTTAATGAAAAGAGGGCTGTTTTAATAATTACCATCTTGCTTCTCTGTCAAATAATCCATACTGAGCCATAAGGAGACATTGTGTAAATTGTACAACTTGCAGCTGAATATAAATGAGCTTACGTTTCTACAAATAAACATTTTCTATAGAGGAACTTGGAGTTAAAAAGGAATTTGTCAAATAATTAAATTCTTGGGCATAAAGGGATTAATATATTCTTGGGCTATCAGAATGCTAAGTCTTTAGGAACCAGAAAAATAAAACTTTTTCAATCTTGAGAGTATGACTTTTGTATCTTACTTATGGGAAAAATGAATCACATAGTATTAGCAAGATTGATGTTCTGCAGGCAAATCCAATATCATTTATTGTTATATCTACTCCATTTTATGACTAATGAATCCTGTTTTCCTTCATGTATATGCTTGTACAAAACAAGTGCAGCATACACCTTTTACACAGACATAAAGAAAAACCTAAAACTTGCAATTTATATTGTTTTAAAGGACAGGGTTTTTATAGGCTGCCTTTTGAATGAGGCAAACATCTCTCAAGTGTTCCAACATCAGTGCAGCTTGTGACATATCCATGTTGGGTCTTCATTTCCATAATTCTATTTTAGTTCTAATCACTTTATTTTGAGGAGACACATGTATATGAGTGAATGCAAGAGAGCAATTTACAAAAAATCCTTCTCTAACACAGAACCCTCAATGTTTTATCCCATGGTACCATGAAATTATATAAAAAGCACAGATACTTGCTAAGGTACTGATATAAAAGGCATGGCTTTTTCGTATAATGCCATATATTGTTTTTCACTATAAACCATCATAATTTTCCAGAAAACATTTTTAGAATTTAGAAATCCTGTTCAAGAAGATTTGTGAGTTACACAAATATAGAATTGAAACTGAAAAATCATGACAGTGATTTCTAACTTACTGTCACATGTTAATAGGATATGTACATAAAATAAAAGTTTAGATATTTTATAGGGAAAGATTCCAATTTTAAAGCATATATCAAATATACATTAAACTTATTTCAAATTGTATTTTAAAGTTGTTGTTTTTTTAAACCATAGAAAACCATGCTTGGGAACTCAAACTATCTGTGGAACATTCTGCCTAGAGCAGTGTTAATCTCACTGTTCCAGAGACTATAGATGAGGGGGTTTATAACTGGGGGGAATATGGTGTAGAACATGCCTATGAGCAGATTCTTGAAAGATGCTTTATTTGCAATGGGACCTCAGACAGCAAAAAAACCAGAAATTGTAAATATAAGTAGAACTGCCAATTGTGGAGTGCAGGTAGATAAGGCTTTGCTATGGGCTTCCGCAAATTGCATACTAAGAACCATTGAAAAATATATTACTATATGACATAAACAACAAGGCAGAACGTAATAAGCCCAGTCCTATACTTACAGCTTTGATAACAAACACAGAAAACTGAACATCTGAAGATGAGATCCTCAAAATTTGAGGAATATAACAGAAATATTGATGGATCATATTTGGCCCTGTGAAATGAAGCCTGAACATGATGCCTGTGTGGATAGAAAAATAGACCAAACCACTTTTCCATGAGCCACCAGCTGCCTGTGTGCACAGACTCAGGGTAACAGTGAGCCCATAGTGCAGAGGGTGGCAAATAGCTACATAGTGATCATAGGACGTCACCACAAGGAGGAACAGCTGTGTGCATCAAAATAAGATAAACAGGAAAATCTGAGTAGCACATGGTGTGAAAGAAATTAATGAACTGTCTGTCAGAGAATTCACAATGAATTTTGGAACAGTAACTGAAATGTAGCAAAGATCTTTCAGGGATAAATTTCCTATAAAGAAGTTCATTGGAGAGTGTAGATGTGGGTCAGTCACAACGATAGTAAGATTCCCAGTCAATGCTCCCAGATAAATCACTAAGAACAGCAGATCCTGCACAACTTGAAGCTCCTGCAAGCTTGAAATATCAATGAGGAAGAATTCTGTGAAGATGGTGAAATTGCTCATAAGTACTTATACACTGCAGTCTCCCTTGGAGTCAAAGTATAAAATTATAAGATAGCACTAAAGACCAAAATGTAGCCAAGCTACAATATCAAAAATTAATAAGCAAACACTGGCATTAAGGTAAGGCTTTTAACCTGGAAATCATGATACAGGAAATCAAAACATGGCAGTCTTTAAAAATCAATAAATGCACAAATTTATTTTTTCATTTTCTACCACAACCCTAAGATATAGTAACTTTAATACTCAACAAATAATAGAAACTAAGAAAATATAAATATTTCCTTTGAGTTTTAATGTTGAACAACCTTTCAAACATTGAGCCACATTTACATTATTTTTAAAAATATATCTTTAAACTAAGTCTGAACTCATCCAGTGATGATTTTCTTATTTTCTACAATGTCAAATATTGAAGCAAGCATGCCCTGTGAGAAAGTTTCTATACAGACCAGAGGTTTTAATCACTATACATCTGTTACTGAATCTCTTCATGTACCAGGGAATGTGGATGACTTCTATATCCCCATCTATGACAATATGACCTAGAAATTGATTCCATAATAAAGTTAATGAATAGTTCAGAGGATCTTCTGAGATTTTATTCCAAATGGGACAAATGATTATTCATCACAATTTTAAAATTTTAGATGCTTTAAAATAAATATAGATGAATTATTTCTTTCCTTCTTTGTGACATATACAAAAAATTATATTTAATGCAAATGGGAAGCAGTACGTATCTAAATTTCCCTTGTTTTCACTCTAGTCAACTTTCTTACCTGCACACAGAATCTAAGAAAAACATTCCATTTGACAATGCCCCTACTCAAATCATACTTTTACTATCTAGCATGAGTCCCAATATTTAGTGAAGGGCTCACATTATGGCTTAGTCTCTCCCATATATGTTTTTCTAGATTGCAGAAATCTCACTAAAAAAAAATTATGCTAACTATAGTGTATTTAATTATGCTTGTCTTAAAGCAGTTCAAAGCATAAATAAATTTTATTTTAATATTATATTATTTCTTTAAGCCAATTTATTTTTAAAGATTCTTTAATTTACATAAATGTTACATCAAAAATATAAGGAATTCATATATACCCCACCCTCATCCTCTCCCACACTTTCCTCCATTAACAACATCTTTCATTAATGTGGTACATTTCCTACAATTGATGAATAAATATTGAAGCATTGCTACTAAGCATAATCTATAGTTTACATTATAGTTTACACTTTGTACTGCACAATTTTAGAGATTTTGAAAAAATTTATAATGTCTTTTATCCATCATTGTAATATCATGCAGGACAATACCAGTGTTCTTAAAATGCACCATGTTACATCTATTCTTCCCTCTCCTTTCCCTCAGAAACTCTGGTGGCCACTGCATTTATGTCAATTATACAAGTTCTTCCATTGTTAGCATTATACTAAGTCTACTTTAGTCTGTATTTGCATTCCCCCATAACAGAATTAGACACATTTATAATTTCCCTACACATGGCTCTTCTGCCCCTTGTATTTGAACCTGTTATTAGCATTATATTAATTAAATACATGTCCCAGAGACTTATGCCTTTGGTCTGTTCATATGCCAGTTGAGCCCTGAATCTCAGCAGAGTTGAAACACCTGCTCTCCATTTCATTGAACTCATCCATTACAACTAACAAACGGGTGATGATGGACAATGGCCATCCCAGAAAACAGAAAGTACCTACAACTTCAAGCAAAACAGTTGCATCCATCTACCTCATGGGATCTAATACCCCTCATAATCAGAAACAGAGTGGGCAATGCCATCCCAAAATACTCAAGATTGAGGAATTATCAATTTTATATTTTAATGCCAAAACTAGTTATGTTGAAGTAGAATTTTTAGTACTATTTAATTTTCATTTGTTGAAAAACTAGAATTAAGGAATTATAAATATATGTTTAAATTTGTATTTTATTAATATTTTCTTTATATAAAATCCCTTGTTTTTACCAATATATTTTTCAATTTTAGTAACCGTTATAATATACTGTAATAAAAATGTTGACTTACTCACTTGGCTTTCTCCAGATGAATTTCTAATGTATTGCAAAATATTTTGTACAAACTGTTTTCTATAATATCCCATTATATGTGGTTTCTTCTAACTTGGTTTCTAAAGTACAGAAACTGTGTTAAGCAGATCATTTATCAACTATGAAAACATTACTTAGTGGTTAAGATACATACAAATGACCTAGGGTACATGTTACTGAATTACCCCAGAGGTACATCTGTTTCCTTTTTAATATTTTAAAATATTTTTTTAAATCAGAATCATGCATTAGCACTTGATGATTAAATTCTCCTACCTATATTCCATTTCTTCAGATTATATCTTTTTCCTGTCTACAGAAATTCTCAAGTTCAATTATGCTAAATTTACCACACGTCTCCTTCTATATTCACCTTGATTGTCAAATGAATAGCTATGGCCATAGAGAGAGTTTAGGATTTCTCTTCTATTCCTTTTTACCACAGGGATATTTAGGAAGGATTTATTTCACAATTTTAAAATGTGAACAATAGCATTATGAGTAAGAGTGCTAATTCCCTGTCTATAAAAAAAAGATACATAGGAATGCATTAAAATTATCAGCATAGAGAATATCTGCTTCATAATGTCCAGCAAATAAATATTAAAAATTTTTCATTTTAAAAATCATTACATTTCCATTGATGTTTTAATACTGATTTTTATTTACTTTGATTGATTTCCATGCCATGCTATCATAACTCTTTTTTTCTGCCTGTGAATTTCTTAACTCTCATTTTGAATCTAGCTCAAGAACTATCTCATACTTATTGCTTCCACTATTTCAATAGCAAGGGAATTTTGGTATCCATATATTTCCCATCTTTTGAGTCAAACTGTGTATTCGCAGACAGATCTTCAGGTACCATATTAAAAAATAACATAAATTTAACAAAAGAATCAGAAAAATCCAGCTTACCTTATGAGGAAAAATGTGTCATGGGGAAGAAATAATTAAGTGTGCAAATGATCATGAGGCATAACAGTGCTGTGTCAGAGAATTATTCATTGTTAATTTCAAAGAAATTAATCAAATATAATATACAAATATACCTGAAAAAGATCATCTTCCCTAACATGAATATATCTTTGAAATATTTAAAAGATTGATCACAACCACGATCTTGCCACTTCCTTCACTAAATAAAATTCACAGAATCCCTTATTGGATAGATACACTATTAGAACCATTCTGCCTCTAGATTCTTTATATACAAGTTTTTTCTTTTGGAATGATATATATGGGTCATACCTCCCATGAAACATGGTTAATTGCCAATATCACCCTCAAAAGAACCAGCTTTCCTTAAACTCCTGCTTGTTAAGAATTCCTTTTCTATACCCTTGAGATAAATTAATTTGTAGTGGTGATTCTTTGAAACAAAATTAGTAAATATTTTATCTGTTAAATTTAAAATAATTATTCATTAATGTATACCAATTCACAGGTGAGTCAATATAATTTCAATTTTTATATCAGAATACAAATGTCATTTTTATCCGTATAAAAAATATATAAAACCTGGTTAAGCCTAACAAAAGAGCTTCTCTAAAAATTAAGCAATAACATTATGGCATTAAGGAAAATCATATGCAGATTAAATATAACAAAAAATAAAAATAAATTTTGACCAGCATCTACTAAATTTACAAAAAGGAACTACTCTAGAATAGATTTTAAAAGGAAAATATGTAAAAAGTAAAAATAAAAATAAAAATAAAAATAAAACTGTGGGACTCTTACTCACCAATTGTGTTTTGAACAGATCTTCACACTTGGGATGTGACCAATAAAGTTAGATTTCCTTCAGAATATCCTCAGAAGATTTTCTTAAGGAAGGAGTTAACAGTCATTGTTCTGAAAATTTTTTATTAATGATCAGAAATCTGGAGAGGAACTCTGGGAAATCTTGGAAATGAAGGCTTAAAAATAGATGTCTCTATGTACTTCTACTGTTCATCACTGAAGCTGTAAAAGTCACACTGGGTCCTGAGGAGAGAGGGAGGGAGGAATAGAAGAGATGGACCATGGGGCATTTTGGCGGTGATGAAGGTATTCTAAATGATCTTGCTATGTTAAATTTCATCAAGCTTTATAAAAGTGTATGGTACAAAATATGAACCATAATGTGAACCATTAACCAAGGTTAGTAGAAAAGTTTCAATATTAGTACATCAACTGTAACAAATGTACCATCAACACGTAAAATGTTATTAATTGGGGAAAGGGTTGAAAAGTGGGAGGATGTTGTGTATATGGGAATCCACTATATACTGTACATCTATTTTCTGTAATCTAAAGCTTCTTTGAAGACAAAATGAAAAATATAACACACTGGGGGAATAAACAGAAGAAAATGTCAATGTACAAACAAGACAACAGATCTTAGTGTGATTTTTGGCATTGTAAATAATTCCAAAAAATTATTTAAATTTATAAATAATAAATTATTTAATTTTATATTTTTAATTATTTTTTATTATTTCAATGTTTTAATTTTTTGTATTTTATTTGTTATTTTTGAAACTATCATTAATATTTAATTTTCTTATTAATTGTATTTGGTTACTTTCTTGGCTTCATTTTTCTAGAACTTTGGGATCACAAAAGGGTTACAACTGTGGCAGCAGAGCATTATTAATGCAGGGTATCTGTGATGGGGGATGCAGGGGAGGAGATTCATCTGGGCATACCTATAAGGCATATAAATGTGTTGAAGTGTTCATGGGGCATTGTCACTGTGTGTAGAGATTCAGACAAAAACTAAAAAATACAGAATTCCCATCCTGGGATACTCTGCCACATCCTCCAATGGGACAGCAAGAATCCCCCAAGTACAGGGACAGTGACTAGTGAAGTAGGATGGACCATTGATAGGGCCTTTGATACTGATGACTGTACTTATGAACCCTAACTTTTGAAATTGAAACAGCCTAGTATTTTTATAGGGTGCCTAAAAGTTACCTCCTGTGAGTCTCCCTGTTGCCAAATGTGGCCTTTCTCTAAAGCAAACTTAGCATATAAGTGCATGATGATCCCCCCAGCATGGGACATGACTCCCAGGGATGAGCCTCCTTGGTATCAAGGGATTACTACCATGAATCAATTAGCAATACAACTGGAAAAATTCCTCAACCAAAAGGGGGAAATGGTAAAGACAAATAAGTTTTCATGTCTAAGAGACATCAAAGTGAGTCATAAGGTCATTCCAGAGGTTACGCTTATGCACGTTTCAGCAGGATCTCATTAACTGCCAAAATAAACATTGCCTCAAATAGTGGGGCTACTGAGGGCTCAGGAGACATCCAGACACTATAAGCAGGGCAGACAGCTCAGGAGTTTGGTGCCCTACCAGTGGGCACTCCTTGGGATTTTATGCTCCCCAGTGTGACAGATTTGGACTCATTTGTGGTTTCCCTACACATGACTCTTTTGTCCCTTCTGTTTGAACCTATAGTTAGTACTAGAGTGGATAAGGGTATGTTCAAGAGACTCAAATCTTTGGACTGTCCATGTGCCAGCTGAGCCATGAATATCAACATAGTTGCACCACCTACTCTCCAGTTCATCGGATTCACCAGGACAACTAACAAGGAAATGATGATGGGCCATGACCATCCCAAGGAACAGAGAGAGTCTGCAATTGCAAACAAGATTGTCTTATCCATTTGACCCATGGCATCAAAGTACACTTTCACTTAGAAGTGAAGCAGGCATCACCATCCCAGTACCCTCAGGATTGAGGAATGAATGATGGATTAAATAGACTCATTGGTTTTCTAGGATAGGCTTATTTTGATTATAGAAATGGAAGAATTTTATCATTGATGTGGAGGCAGTGGCTACTGAAGGCTTTCAGGGGATGGAGAGGGAAAAACGTGTAATATGGGGCATTTTCAGAACTTGGGTATTGTCATGAATGACATTGCATTGGCAGACACAGACCATTATATATCTTGTCATAACTTAAAAAATTGTTCGGGTGAGAGTGTAAACGACAATGCAAAGTATAATCAATGCTTAATGTGTTAATCAATTGTAACAAATGTACCACACTAATGAAGGATATTGTTAAGGTGGGAAAATATGGGAGGGGTAGGGAGCAGGGCATATAGGAATCACCTATATTTTTATGTAACATTTATGTAATCTAAGAGTCTAATAAAAATAAAATAAAAAATATATTTAAAAAGTCACATTGAAGTTTGGTGAGTAGTTGTTAGAAATCAAATCTATAGAGCATAATTCCCCCTTTATATTTTGACAACCTCTTTAATTTATGAATGAAACCAAACTGGATTCTCATATTGTTTTTTTCATTCAAACTGCTGCAATGTTTTCCTGGTTGAAGAATATGAATAACATATGGTCTCACACAATAACATGGTTACAAAATGAAAGCAGTAAATTCATAGCACTTTAAGAAAATTGTCATAATCTTCTGATTCTACCCCAAAAGTGAACAAATGGTGGTTTCTTAAGGCTTGCAATTTTTATCTGAAATCATAGTAACAAACTTTTCATTCTGTTAGATTTAAATTCATTGATCTACTTAGGCATTTTGAGTATATCTCTTACTCATGCATGATTTCATATCATCATGAAGCTTCAACCGGGAAAATATTGGTTCACAGAATGCTGCAGATTTTCCAAATACCATGTATTTCATCATATATTACCAAAATAATTCACATTTATTGAATTTGAAAGAGCCCACAAACAGTTATATATGGTGCACTAGAGTTTTAATATTTAGATTGAGATAACAAATGATATTTTAGTGTTAACTATATAATTTCACTCCTGTAATTTTTTGCATGGAGCTGTGCCTTGTTACATATTAATAAAAAGTGTATTTAGTCACAAAGTATGTTCCTGTTTTTCACTCCATAGCAAATTCTTATTTTCCACTCCCTAGCAGTTTCCTGTCTCTCACTCTCTAACAAGCTACTGTTTTTCTTCTCCCACTTTCTGATACCTAAGTAATCATACACTGCATGGAGATGCCTGAGACAAAAGGCATTTTATTTTATTTTATTTTATTTAAGATTTAGATTACATAACCTTTACATTAAAAATACAGGGGATTCTCATGTGCCTCATCCCTCCCCCTCTCATATTTTCCCACATTAACAAAATATTTCATTGGAGTGGTACATTAATATTGATTAACACATATTGAAACATTGCTACTAACCATGGACTACAGTTTACATTATAGTTTATGCTCTGCCCTGCATAACTTTATAGGTTATTACAGAATGTATAATGGCCTATATCCATCACTACAGTGTCATGCAGGACAATTCCAATGTCCCATAAATGCTCCTATGTTACATCTATTCTTCCCTCTCCCTCAACCCAGAACCTCTAGTGGCCAATGCCTGTATATCAATGATAAAAGTTGTCCCATTGCTGGAATATTAATGTCTAAAAAAAAAGTAATAAAACATATACTTTTGTCCATTGTTCATTTTCAAAACATGAGGATTTGGGGATGGTGATGCCCACTCTGTTTCTAATTGAGAGGGGTGTTGATCCCATGAGGCAGATGGATGGAACTATCTTGCTTGCAGTTGCAAATACTCTCTGTTCCTTGGGATGGGTGTTGTCCATCATCAACTCCTTGTTAGTTGTCCTGGGTGAATCTAATGAACTGGATAGTAGGCATTGCAACTCTGCTGAGATTCAGGACTCAACCAGCACATGAACAGACCAAAGATTTAAGCCTCTGGGACATATATTTAACAATTATAGTGATAATTATAGGTTCAAAAAAAGGGACAGAAGAGCCATGTGTAGGGTAACTATGAAGGAGTCCAAATATGTTACATTGAGGAGCATAAATTTCAAAGTAAAGGTCACTTGACAGGGTGCCAAATTCCTGAGCTTTTCCACCCTTTTTATACTGTATGGATGTCTCTATATTCCTCAGTAGCCACACTTTGAGACACTCTTTACTGTAGCAGTCAAGGAGATCCTGCTGAAATATGCATAATCATAACCTCGGGAATGACTTCTAGTTTCACTTTGAAATCTCTTAGCCATAGAAACTCATTTGTATTTCATATTTCCCCTTTTTGAACAAGGCCTTTTTCTGGAAAAAAGTTACTAGTTGACACTTGATAATAATCTATCAGTGCCAGGGAGGCTTATCCCCAGGAGTCATGTTCCACACCGGGGAGAAGGCAGTGCATTTATATGCTAAGTTTGGTTTAGGGAGAAGCCACATTTGAGCAACAAGGAGGCTTTCAACAGGTAACTCTTAAGCAATATATAACACTAGACTAATTTTCAGTTTTGGAAAAAAAGTTTCAAAAGAACATTCATCAATATCAAGGGCTTGTTGTAATGGTCTGTCTTTCTTCACTAGGCACTTCTCATGTAATTAGGGGATTCTTGTCATTTTATTAGAAAATGTAGCAGGGCTACCCATGATGAGAGTTCAATATTCTTTTAGTAATTTTGTGAATCTCCACACACTGAGACAATGTCAAGATCACTTTAAAGAGCACAATCTAAATGGGCAAAACATTGGCTATTAACACATTCCTTTTCTCCTCTTCTGATGCCCACATTTGTAAACCCCAGTTTGCAGGTTTTTCCATCCAATAGCATCCTTGTCCCCACCTCTTTTTGTTTAATTCTAATAAAAGCCCTTTACTCCTTTGTTCAGAGAGGCAGATTTGAAACTTTCTCTCATGACCTCTGTCAGCTTCTTAAACTTTTTTGCTTTTGTGATCAAGTCTTGGTGTGGATATCAATTCTCTGCACTGAACAAGGACCCAGAGAACCTGCACAGTTCCCCTTCAATATCAACATCAATCTTATCATTAAGGTCATTAAGTTTGGAGAAACTTGCATGCTCATGTGGAGGACACAAGTTATCTGAATTTCTAAATTAATTTGAAACTCAAATTTTATTATTACAATTATTTTTGTTATTTTGTTTCTAGTACATTCCTTTTCTAGAAAAGGACTTCCAAGCAACAAATTGTATTTTCTGGTAGTCTGTTTTACAATAATAATCTATATTTAGTTTATGGCATTTGTAATTTGCTCCATTCTCCTTTATTATTGATAGATCATGGAAGGAGGTCTTTAACTTGGCTGATCATTTCCAAGAAAATCTTTTACTTTGTCCCTTTACTTTGGTTTTTCTATTTTGTATAGCTTTGATTTGGACTCTTTCCTGTATTATTATTTTTTCTTATTTTCTTATTTTCTATACTTAATGGAGTTTCACTTTGCTGTTCTCTTGCTGGGTTTATGAGAGGGAACTGTAAGCCATTGCTTTCAGACTATTTTCCTTCTTAAGAATAAGCAGTAACATGTAAGCTTCTCTCTAGGGATCTCTTTATTTTTACTTCACCTGTTTTGATACATTTTATTTTACTGCAAATCTATGAAAACATATAAACATATATTTTAAATTTCCCTTCTGATTTTTTTTTGACTCACAGATTTGGTAAATATATTTTATTAAATTTCCAAAATTTTTTTGTTAATGTCTAATTTAATTCCATTGCGCTCAGAGAACATACTATGCAAAATTAAGTCTTTCAAATCATGGATACTTGTTTAATGGCTCAGTATGTGTTCCATCTTGGTATATTCTCAAGTAAAATGCTAATGAAAACCTAATAGTATGCTACCACACAACTATAGAATTTCTAAAATTAATAACCATGCCAACACCAAGTGATGATGATGTTATTACTCAACCTAAATCTCGTGCATTTTGGTTGTATTCAAGATGCTACAATAATTCACAAAAAATTAAGCAGTTTCTTATAAAACTAAGATGAACAAGTCAAGCCTTAGTTATGTACTCAAGATTACTTAATGAATAGTTCCAAAGAGTTTTGTAAAAGAATATTCATAGCTGCTTTGTTCACATTAACTAAAATGTGAAATTGGTGCAGGTGTGCATCAAAGAAAAACTGAAAATAATATGTGGTTTATTTATGCAGCAGAATAGTACAAAAATATTTTATGTAATAGAAAATGGACACATCTACTATTATGGATGCATTGGAAAATTATTGTTTTGAGATTTCAAAAAGGCTCTTTGTGTCAAAGAGTGACTATAGCAAAAAATAATTTATGTAAAGTTTTAAAGCAGAAAAAATTAACCAATTATTAAATAAATATACAATGAACTAGTATGAATTGTTGAAGAACAGGCCCTTTTTAGGGCAGTTAAACCATCTGATATAACACTGTAATAGTGGATACATTATGTTATACACTTTTCAAAGCCCATATAACTGTATTACACAAAGAGGGAGCCCTAATATAAATGATGAAATTAGTTCATAATAAGTCTATTGACACTTTTTCATCAATTATAACTAATAATCCATAGCAATGCACAATATTAAGAATAGGAAAAACAAAGTATGCAGACTGAGGTGATGTATGGAAACTCTGTACTTTCTGCATAATTTTCCTGTAATCCTAAATTTGCTCTAAAAAACAAATAAAGTCTACAATATATATTTTTAAAAATACACAACAAAAACGCTTAAGGACTTTTTTCTCTCTCCTTAGAAAATTAAGGCCACAACAAAGACTACATAAAGCACAGAAAATAATTATTGTAAGGTATATACAAAGAATCTCTAGGTAGATTACCTAGAATGTAAGAAGAACTTTTCACAATTAAGTGTCAGTGAATAAACCAAAGAAGAAATTTCATTACATTTGGGTGACTTCTGCTATAACATCAACATATTTCATAGCTTCCTTTAAGACTCAGATAATAATACAACAAAACAAGTCTTTTCTGTATTCCAGGTATGAAGACACATAGGCACACACATGTCTTATAGTTCCAGACCACATTCTGGTGTCTTTCTGGAAATCTGAGTGACTTCAATGAACACTATCCAACTTTGGGAACTTGTCTCAGAAGGATATTCTACAATTTGCCTCTGCTGTAGGTTGTTGTCTTGAGGTTTTGTATGGAACTTGGCACACCTGTATAGTGCCCCTTACCCTACTGTATTGTTTTGCCTGCTTCTTTCTATACCTCATCACTAGAAAGTCAAAAAATTCAGGGAATACATGTATAAATTTCATCTTGAGAGATAAAATCCTTTTCATGTAGCTGCATTTGTAATCCAGATGCCTTCATGTAGTGGACTCCTTAACTTGGGCCATGACTGAGATGCTTTCCTGGTTGCCTCAGCAAAGACCTCCTTATTGGGGAAACTTGGCTGAGGCACTTTTCTCCTACTCTGACTCTGTTCTTTTGCACTCCTAACCCTTCTCCCTCTCCCTGTAACTATTCACCACCCCCAGTCTATTAAAAAAAGGCATGATATTTTTGATCAGTGCTACTTGACAGTGAGACAATTTCCCCATATTCACCGCAAACTTTTAACCCCTGCCCAGTGCTATTCTGTAAGGAAAAATGAAATACTTGGAAATCAGTTTCTTTACATTTTGCCTCTTGATTGCACTGTCATCCCATGCTATTTTAGCTTCCTCACTGCTAAAACATATACTATGCAATGGGTTAGCTTAAACAAAGTGAATTTATTGAGTCACAGTTTTGAGCCTAGAAGTGCCAAATCAAGGTATGATCAAGCTGATGCTTTCCCCTAGAAGACTGTGGCATTCTGGGGATGGATGGCTGTGATTTTTGGTCTTGACTCTTCTGTCATATGGCAATGAACATGGAAGTCTCTCCTGATTTCTCATTTCCATTGACTTCTAGCTTCCACCGGCTCCCTGTGGCTTTATCCCTCTGTCTGAATTTTATTCTGCTTTTAAAGGAATCCAGTAATAGGATTAAGACATATCTTGAGTTTTACTAACACCTTAAATGAAGTAACACCATCAAAAGTTCCTATTTACAATGCATTAACATCCACATGAATAGATTAAATTTCAGAGCATGTTTTTCTGGGTTACATACTTCCAAGTCTGCAATCATGCATAAAACCTTCATTATTAGTTTTGGTTTGGCCCTTTGGCCTAATTGTTTCAGTTTCCTTCAGCTGTTCATGCAAATACCATGCAATGGGCTTTCTTAAAGATGGGAATTTTTTTAGCTCAGGCTTATGAATCTGAGGAGAAGTCCAAATCAAGCTGTCATCAAGGCAATTCTTTCTTCATGAAGTCTGGCTTTCTGGGGCTTGCTGCTGGTTATCATTGACCCAGGACTCCTGTCACATGGCAATGCATGTGGTAGCCTCTCCTGGATTCTCCCTTCTTTCCTAGATTCCATTTAAATTCAATTTCTTTTTTTCTGTGGCTTTCTCTCTCCTGTCTGAGGTTCATTCTGCTTATAAAATACTCATGTAATGGTGTTAAGACCCATCATAATTGAGGTGGACCACATTTTAACTGAAGTAACCTCATAAAAAGTTTTACTTATAGTGGGTTCACACCCATAAGAATGGATTAAGTTTAATAACATGTTTTCTGGAGTACATACAGTTCTAAGCAACCACATTGACTATTTTATCACAAGATAGTTGGACAAAATGACACAGTGACCAAATTGGAAAATTTGGGCACAATGACATTCTGGAGGAGCAAAAAGCCAGAGCCAAAGACATTTCACTAATGGATTTTGGTTCTGCACTTGAGCTTCTAGCTGAGTTGGCTCAGTGAGTACAAATACAAACTGAACTAAGTGGCTCTAAACATCATAGCAAATTAATTTCCCAGACAATGCCCACAGTCCTCTGGCAATGAGATTGAAAACTGTGGGAGGACCATAACATGTACTTATGATTGATACTTGGTACCAATAAATGCCTGTAGCACAATAAGTTAAGATTTGTACCCACAAATGAAAAGAATGTAAAGCATCTAATGACCTCTTTGCTCAGTAACTTGAAAGAATATCCAACTTGGTTAGTTTGCACTACCAAAAAGGAGCTAAAATTGTTAAACTTAATGAAGAATAATGGCACTATGAGGGGATTTTATTACAGACTCTCTTTCAGAATGCTCTAAGAAAAGGACTTTCAGGAAGATGGCATCAGAGTAGCTAGGCAGCAATCACTCTCTCAAAGAGAAAAACTGAGGAAGTGCAAAAGCTATCCAAGGGAGCTGCTGTGGGGATATGCAGACCAAGGGAGTGCTGTGCTTCATCTAGGAGTTAGAAAGACAGAAAAGGATCCAAAAAACAAACAAACAAACAGACACAGACAACTAGAAGGATATAGAATAAGTGGAATCAAGTGTCAAAGATGAAAACAACACACACACACAAAACAAAAACTAGAGTAGAAAGAGAAGTTAATCATCTGAACAAGCCCATCAGGATAAACAGATGCCTAAATACTACAAAAAAATTACAAGCCATACTAAGAAATAGGAAGACATGGCCCAGTATAATGAATAAATAGCAATAACAGCAACAACAACAACAACAAAACAGAAGGAGATTCAGGACTTGAAACAACTAATCAAGGATGTAAAAATAAATATAATGAATCAACTTAATGAAGTGAAGGAAGAGATAAAAGGTATTAAGAAGACACTGGGGAACAAACAGAACAAATTCTAAACATGCATAAAAAGATAACAGATCTGATAGTAATGAATAGCACAATGCAAGAAATAAAAAATATGCTAGAAGGATGTAACAGCAGGTATGAATAAGCAGAGGAAGTAATTAGTGATATCAAAGATAATACATCTGAAATCACACAGATAGTAGAACAGATAGAAAAAATTCAGCAGGGACTCAAGGAATTAAATGACAATGTGAAATTCACAAATACATGCAAAATAGTCATCCTAAAGGGAAAAGAAATGAGAAAGGGGACAGGAGGAGTATTGAAGGAAATAATGACTGAACATTTTCCAACTCTTCAAAGGGACATGGATATACATGTCCAAAAAATGTAATGCACTCCAAAAAGTATAACTCTTAACAGGTTTACCCCAAGATATTTACTTATCAAAATGTCAAATGCTCAAGAAAAAGGTAGAACACTGAAAGCAGCAAGAGAAAAGAGATCTATCAAATGCAAGTGAAGCTCGATATGATTAAATGCAGATTTCTCATCTGAGATGATGGAAGCAAGAAGGCAGTGTTATGACATAGTTCAGATACTAAAAGAAAAAAAATTCTACCACCAAGAATTCTCTATCCCGCAAAGCTGTTATTCCAAAATGTGGAAGTGTTCAAAATATTCACAGATAAACCGAAATTAAGAGAGATTGTCAATGAGAAACCTGCCCTTCAAGAAATACTAAAGGGAGTTCTGCAGATTGAAAGGAAAAATAACAGGAAAGAGAGAGTTGGAGGAGAATATAGAAAGGAAAATCACTGTCAAGAAAAACTAAAAAGAAAAAAGAGAAATTAAAACAAAATATGACCTATACAAAACTAAAGAAAAATGGTTAATGTAAGTACTGCCTTAAAATTAATAACATTTAGTGTTAATGGTTTAAACTTTCTGATTGCAAGACACAGATTAGCAGAATGGATAAGGTCATATGACCCATTTACATGCTGTCTTTCAAAAAATTCACCTTAAGCACAGGGACACAAGGAGGTTGCAATGGAATGTTTGGAAAATTATTTTACATGCAAACAATAAACAAAAAAAGCAGGAGCAGCTATATTAATATAGGACAAAATAGACTTTAAAAGCAAAGCTATTGTAAGAGAAAAAGAATGGTACAATGTATTTAAAAAATGAACAATCTATTCAAGAAGAAAGAACAATCATAATCACAATCATATGAACCTCACCAGGGTGCCCCAAAATACACGAGTCAAACAGTGGATAAACTAAGTGGAGAAATAGATACCTCTACAATTATATTGATGAACTTTGATACACCATTAACACCATTAGTTAATGGTGTTAAGTATATTGAGTATATTGGCTGTGGGTTCTTCAAATATATGTTTTACATATTGAGGAAGTTTCCTTCTATTCTTATCTTTCAAAGTGTTTTCATCAAGAAAGTTTACTGTATCTTGTCAAATGCTTTTTCTGCATCAATAGAGCTGATCATATGATGCTCAACATCACTAGCTATTAGGGAAATGCAAATCAGAACAATGAGATATCATCTTACACTTAGACTGGCTGCTATTAAGAAAACAGAACACTACAATTGGATAGGATGTGGAGGAATGTGAACATTCATTCACTGCTGGTAAGAATGTAGAATGGTGCAGCCATTTTAGACGATGATTTGGCGGGTCCTTAGGAAGCAAAGTATAGAATTGTCATATGATCCCACAGTATAGGTATATACTCAGAAAGATTGAAAGCAAGGATGTGAACAGATATATGCACACTAATGTTCATAGCAGCATTATTCACTATTGTCAAAATTTGGAATTAACCCAATTATCCATCAATGGATTAATGGATAAGCAAAATGTGGCATATACATATGATGGAATATTACTGAGCTGTGAGAAGGAATAAAGTATTGACACATACAACAGCATGGATGAATCTCAAAGGCCTTATGATGAATGAAGTAAGCCAGTCACTAAAGGACAAATTTTGCATGACCTTGCTTATATGACCTAAGATTGTTGAGCATACTCACAGATATAGAGTCTGGAAGTTAGATTAGCAGGAGAAAAAAAGGGAGTGGTGAGTCAGTGTGTGGGGAAGGGTGCACCTGGGGCATGCATCCATGGAATATGGATGTGCCCCATATGATCTAAGGCTTCTTTCAATATGAGGCAGAGTGGACATCACCACCCCTAAATCCTCAAGGTTGAGGAATGAACAAATATAAGGGGGAATGCAACCATGGACAAAGTAAACTTATTAATATGATAGTAATGGAATAACATGTAACATTGATATAAAGATAATGGTTTTGAGATGTTCAGAGAGGAGAGAAAGGGAGGGAATAATAAAATTAAGGCAATTTTAGGGGATTGGAATTAAGTGTAAACCACAATGTAAACTATAGACCTTGTTTACTAACAATGCTTCAATATTTATTCATCAATTGTAACAACTTTACCACAATCTTGTAAGATGTTAATAGGGGATGATGTGGTAGATGGTGGGGTTATATTATGTGGGAATCCCTTATACTTTCAGTGTAACTTTTCTGTAATCTAAAACTTTTTTTAAAATAAAGTTTATTTTGTAAATAAAAAAACCAGCATACACATTTTTCATGCGTGCACATGGATCATTCACCAGGATAGACCACATATTAAGTCTCAAAACAAGTCTCAATCAATTAAAATATATTAAAATCATACAATGTATCTTCTCTGGGCATAACAGAAAAAAGCTAGAAGTCAATAACAGAGGGAGAAATGAAAATTCATAAATATGTGGAATTTAAACAACATAATCTTAAACAATGAACGGATTAGAGGAAATCATAAGGGACATTAGGAAATATCTTGAAGTGAATGAAAATGAAAATACACTATATTATAACTTATAGGACGCAGCAAAGGCAGTGCTGAGAAGGAAATTTATAGCTTTAAATACTTATATTAAAATAGGAGAAAGACTTCAAATAATAGACCTAAGTTCAAAATTGAAAAACCAGAAAAAAAGAACAAGCTAAACCCAAAACAAGAAGAAGGAAATAAATAAATATTTGAGTGGAGATAAATGCAATAGAGAACAACATCAACAAAAAACAACAATAGAAGAATCAGCATAATCAAAAAATTTTTTCAAAAGATTAATGAAATTGACTAATATTTAGCTAGATTGACCAAGGACAAAAACAGAGGATAAAAATAATGAAAATCAGAAATGAAAGGAGGGACATTACTACTGACACCACAGAAATAAAAAGTACTATAAGATGTTACTATGAACAAGTGTACACCAATATATTAGATAACCTATATGAAATAGACAAATTATTAGAAAGACCCAAACTATATACACTGACCCAAGAAGAGATAGAAGATATCAACAAACCAATTACTAGTAAATAGATTGAGTCAATATTCTGAAACCTCCCAAAAATGATAGCCCACAACCAGATGGATTCACCAGGGAACTCTACCCAACATGCTAGAAGACTACACTCCATTTCTGCTCAAACACTTACAAAACTTGAAGTGGAGGGGCACCCCCTAATTCTTTCTAGGTAATCAACATCATCTTCATCCCAAAGCCAGATAAATGTATAACAGGAAACAACAGAACAATGTTACTTATGAATACACTTACAAAAATTCTCAACAAAATACTAGCAAACCATATCCAATTTCATATTAAAAGAATTATACACCATGATAATGGGGGATTTAACCCTTAGATGCATGCATGGTTCAACGTAATAAAATCAATTATTGTAGCACACCACATTAACACACTGAAAGAGAAACAAACAAACAAACATGATTATCTGAATTGAGACATAAAGGTAATTTGAAAACATCCGGCAATTCTTTTCACACAAAAAAACACTTAGAACGCTAGTAATAGAAAGAAACTTTCTCAACCTGACAAAACGTTATATGAAAAGCACACAGCTAACAGTCTGCTTAATGATGAAAGACTGAAAGCTTTCCATCTAATACCAGAAAAAAATGTAAGGAAGCCCACTCTCACCACTATTACTCAACACTGTACTAGAAGTTCTTGCCAGAGCAATTAGGCAAGAAAAAGAAATAAATAGCATAAAAATTGGAAAGGAAGAAGTAAAACATTTCTTATTTGCAGATGATATGACCCTATATACTGAAAATCCGGAAATATCCACAACAAAGCCCCTAGTGCTAAAAAGTTAATTCATCAATGTGGCAGGGTACAATATTAGTATCCTAAAACCAGTTGTGTTTCTACACACAAGCAAGAAAATCAGAAGGAAAAATGAAGAAATACAATCCATTTATATTCTCAACTCTAAGAATCAAATATCTAGGAATATCTAATTGAGGAATGACAGACTTGTACAGAGAAAACTACAACATATTGTTAAAAAATCAAAGGCAACCTAAGTGAATGGAAAGACATTCTGTGTTCATGTACTGTAAGACTAAATATCATTAAGATTTCAATCCTACTGTGAAATTTTGAGATAATTTTCATGAATCTCAAAAAGAGAAACATGTAAACTAATCTATTCTTCTGGGTATGATACCCTTTGAGAATATTGGATTCAGTGTAGGGGCCTTTGATTAAATTACCTGTTAAGATTAGGCCTTTGATTCAACCATGTCAGTAAGGTGTGATCAGGTTGAGTCCCCACCCCCTTGGTGGGCTGACAAAAACAGATGCTTACTCAAGAGGACACATGGGAAGAGAGAACTCTGGCATTTTTGATCCTGGGGCCCCAGGGAAAGATGAGCCATTCACCTGAAAGTTTGCATCTGACCTTGCAAAGAGACCAGAATAGCTGAGAATGCCTGAAAAGAAATGAGACCTATGCCAGGAAACAGAGGAAGCCCTATGCCAGCCTAAAGCTGAGAGAAAAGAAGCCCAAAAGAGAAGGCTGAATGCTCACAGTGATCATCAACCATCTTGCTTCAACATGTTGCAACTGACTTTGGTGAGAAAGCAACCTTGTGTTGGACTCTTTAGGGCCTTGTAACTAAGTTTTTACCCCAAATAAATATCCTTTATAAAAGCCAGCTGATTTCTGGTACTTTTCATTGGCACCCCTTTGGCAGGCTAATACATATACCCAAAACAATGTATTGATTCAATGCAAACCCAATCATTTCCAACATCCTTTGCAGAAATGGAACAGCCAAAAATCAAATTGATATGGAAGTGAAAGCAGCACAGAATAGCCAAAGTCAACTTGAAAAAGAAGAATGAAGTTGGAGGATCACATTTCCAAATCTTAAAACTTATTACAAAGACACAATAATCAAAACAGCATGATACTGGCACAAGGACAGTTACATAGACTAATGGCATTGGATTAAGAAGAGCTTTGAAATCAACCCTCACACATATGGCAGCTGATTTCTGACAAGGGGGTAAATGCCACTCATTTTGGAAAGAATAGTCTCTTCAACAAATGGTTCTGGGAAACTGGATCTCTACTTGAAAAAAAAGTAAAGGTAAAAGGACCCATACCTATCACCTTATGGAAAAATCTCCTGAAAATGGTTAAAGAACTAAATATAAGAGCTCAAACTATAAAACTCCAAGAAGAAAACATATGGAAGCATCCTCAGGATTTTATGTTAAGCAATGGTTGCTTAAATAGGACTTTATCATGAAAATAAAATGACAACTGGAGAAAATATTTGGAAACCATATATCTGAAACAGGCTTAATATCTAGAATATATAAAAGAAATCCTTCAACTTAACAACAAAAAGACAAACAACCCAATTAATAAATGGGTAAATGTTTAATAGAGAAGATTAAGAATAGAGCAGCAAATGGTATAAGAGAATGTCAACTTCTCACTTCAGCTGTGATATGCCTTATATGTCATAATTACACATAATATTTTTCCACCTTTATTCAGAAAGATGGAATTTGTAATTATACTAATTTATTATAAAAAGAAGAGCCTTGGATGAAAGATGCTTTTCAACATTCAGGAAGATTTTTCCTGCTTTTCTTTAAGTCTTAAGGATAAGCAAACTCTACAGTTTTGATCTTAGTCTAAATAGTGCCTAAAACAGCAGGGTTCTGAGGGCTCTAGAGACATCTAGACCTATAGGCAGGGCAGACAATCTCACGAATTTGGCATCCTGTCAAGGGGTCTTACTTTGGAATATATGCCCTCCAATGTAACAGAGTTAGACTCATGTATAATTTCCATACACATGGCTCTTCTGCCCATTTTATTTGAACATATAGTTAGCACTATATTGTTAAATATATATCCCAAAGACTTAAATCATAGATCTGTTCATATGCTGGTTGAGCCCTGAATCTCAGCAGAGTTGCAACACCTACTCACCCCTTCACTGGCATCACCCAGGACAACTAACAAAAGGATGATGATGAACAATACCCATCCCAGGAAGTGGAGAGTGTCTGCAACTGCAAGCAATACAATTCCATGCATCTGCCCCATGGGATCTAAGGCCCCTCTCAATTGGAGACAGGGTGGGCATCAACATCAAAAATCCTCAAAATTGAGGCATGAAAAATAAAGGGGGGGAAGCAGCTATGTGCTAAAATTTACTTATTATTACTCTAGCAATGGAAGAACTTGTACCATTGATATATAGGCAGTGGCCAACAGAGGTTCTGAGGGTAGAGAGAGGGAAGAATAGGTCTATGTAACGTGGGGCATTTTTGGGATATTGGACTTGTCCTGCATGCCAATGCAATGCTGTATACAGGCTATTCATTATTTTTAAGAAATATTTTTGTAGACCACTAAACAGTAAATATTAAGAGATGCAACTGTATGCTCCTAGAGATATACTGAATAAACATGGCATCACACATCAAGAGCTCTATATTTCTTAAAATTTCATAAACATTAATTGAGAACTTTGGGATTTATACTACCCATGCTTCAAGATAATAAATATTTACATACATATCTATGTTTATTTCAAAATAATATTTTATATAATACAAAAACTAAATGCATATATAATAGTGGAAGAAAGATTGTGGAAGCTGTGAGATATCCAGTAGAAAGTTTATCATGAGCCATCAAAAGAAAAAAAATTAAGATGAAGGAAAATCCTTAAAAACAGCCATAATGAAAATAAATATATAAAACATTAGTAGTTTTATTTTTAAAATTAAAATATGGATATTTGATTTTTATTTAAATATTTTTATATTTGTAAATAAGTTATCAAGGGGATATAGCCTTATGACAAAAATAAAGCATCACCCAAATTAATATTCCTTTCAAAGTCAGACTTGAATCATAGCTCCTCTATTTCCTTGGGATTCTAATATCATTTCCTGGCAAAAGTCATTTGACTGAAAACCCTAAAATGAGTAAATGGAATGAAAGATAGCTACACATAAGTACTATTTGTTGAGTGAGACCATCACATTGGATTTTGAATCAAATGATTTCCCATTATGTATTTATATAAGCAACCTAATGCAAAAATGAATAATATTAATATTAATATATAAAAGATTCAACAAGATTTTAGTTATTGGAACAGTGCATGAACTCATAAGATAAAAGAGTTTGGGGATAGCTTTTTGTTTGTTGCTTTTGGATATTTTCTGGTAGTGATTTCTAAGCAAAGATGTTTCCTTATACCATATTACAAATAGCTAGAATTCTGCTTATGAATACCACTTAATAATGGGGTTGGCAAATGGATGTATAGCTTTTAGAATTCCATAGATTTGAGTAGAAGGGACTGATGGACCATGTGCAGGGATGACTTGTTTGAGTCCAACTCTGTCACTCTCAGGCACACAGATGCCAATGAAGAGCCCACTAATTAGGCATCAATTTCTGGGGCTATCCCCACTTGTATAGGACCTGGGTGTCACCAGAGCCCTTAGGGGTCCCTCAGTGTGGGGTGATATCCACTTTGGTGTTCTATGAGATCCTACTGAGGTATGCATAAGTATTACCTCTGGGATGAACTCCCGACTCTCTTTGAAATCTCTTAGCCATGTGAACTCATTTCTCTTTACCTTTTCCCCCTTTTATTCAAGGTCTTTTTCCGAACGTGTTGCCAGTTGGCACTTGGTATTAATCCCTCATTGCCAGGGAGGCTCATCCCCGGGAGTCATGTCCCAGAGGCAGTTGAAATACTCGGGCTTTTTTGGGGCTTTGGGGGTTGTCCTGAGTGGTGAAGCGG
>JAQZBX010000133.1:0-116154 GCA_029593785.1 Cabassous unicinctus
ATAGGATGTTGAGGTTTTAATAAAGGCAGAAGAGATGATTCAGAGATGGCGACTATGAATAATATCTAGTATAGACAGGCCTTGGTAATATATTTTCTATGGTGATGAAGGCAGAGAAGAGTGTGAGAAATTTAGGGTGGCTACCAGGTTTCTGTTTGGCCTGATGGTATGTGGCCTTGGCACTAACTTACCTAGATTGAAGGGAAGATAAAGCGTCAACTTGTGGACATACTGAGTTTGAAATATTTGTGAAATTATCAGATAGAGATGTTTAGTAAGCAGTTATTTATATGGATTTAAATTAAAAGCCTATAAATAAAAGTTGAGCTATAGGTTTCAATTTACAAAAGTTAGAGCTAAAAAGACTATGGATGAAGCCATTGGTGTAGATAAGTCTGTCCAGAGTGAGTGTGTAGGTTCAGAAGGAGATAAGGAATGTGCTTGTTAAGGAATCATGAGTAAACTGAGCAATTACAAGTTAGATACAAAAAGGACCCACTCCACTAACACACAAAATTAAATTGAGTGGGTAGAGTACAAGGAGAGTCATATAATGAAAGTTAGGGGGTGGAATTGTTTAAGGAGAGAGAAACCAACAATATCAAATTCTGATAAGTATTCATAAAAGATAAGTACTAAATAATTCCTACTGAATTTCTAGTGTCTACATTAGAAGAACATTGTTTAGCATAGCTGATGGCATAGGGAATAGGGAGTCAGGAAATGGGAAAATTTAACAGTAGATAGAAGAGTAAATGTAGAAGAGCTACTAGGTAGAAAGGAACATAGAGATGGAGAAAATATGTAAAATTTTAATTTAAAACATTTATGATAAACAAGTGTGGCTGTTTGAGATTATTTATGAATCCCAAAAAGAAAAAGACCATGTTTGTAAACTAATCTATCTGGCTGTGACACCCTTTGATTATATTGGTTTCAGGTGAGGAGGCCTTGATTAAATTACCTGTTAAGATTAGGGCTTTGATTCAACCATGTCAGTAAAGCATGACTCAGGTTGAGTCCCCACCCCCTTGGTGGGCCGATATAAAATGGGCACACACTCAAGAAGACATACATGGAAGAGAACTTGGTCATTTCAGTCCTGCCATGTGACAGAAAGGAGAAGGCTCAAATAGCTAAAGCCCCAGGAAGAGAGATGAGTAATTTGCCAAAAAAAGCAGAGCAGGTGAGCAGCTGAGAAGGCCTAAGAGACCAGGCAGAGATCGGCAAACATCTTGCTTCAACATGTGGTGACTGACTTTGGTGAGAAAGCAACCTTGAGTTGGACTCCTTAGGGCCTTATATAACTGTAAGCTTTTACCCCAAATAAGTACCCTTTATAAAAGCCAACAGATTTATGGTACTTTCCATCAGTGCCCCTTTGGCTTACTAATACAGCATGCATTCATGCTGAAGAGAAGAGCTAATAGAAAGATTGAAAATGCAAGAAGGAATGCAAATAATAAATGGAGGACATCTGAATAAGCAAAAGAGAGTGTGTGTGTTATGTGTGTGTGTGGGGGGGGGAGGGCAAGGCTGTAGCAAGAATTTTGAGTGCACTGGTATGCCATCCTTAAGAAGCTGAATTATATCCTGTATGCAATAGAGAGACTGAGATTGAAGAGAATTATTTATATTTTAATGATCATTTTAGTAATGGGGCAAGAACAATTGAGGAAACTAAGGAGGAGGGAGATGGGCAGAGGGAATAATTGTACAGACATTAACTTCAGAAGATCAGTAGTAATCTACTGGATGTGAGGAGTAAAAGGTGAAGTACAGGGAGGATTTGAAGAGGATTATGAAGTTCCTAATTTGGGCATCTGGTGAAATCATGATAAAATTCACTAGGAAAGGTTTGAAGTATGAGTTAAAGAAGCTACATTTTTGATATCTTTAATTTTGGCTGCCTATGGGATATCCAAGTAGACAGTGGAGTATTCATTTAGGTAGTTAGAAACTAGATGGGCATCAGGGCTATCTGAGGCATTGTGATACGTATGATATTGCTGAAGCCACAGGAGTGGAGGAATTTGTTTGGTGCTGGGAAGATGAGGCTTTGCATGAAACCTTGAGGAATTTAGAGCCAATTGGCAGAAAAGAAGTCAATTGAAAGAGTGTAAATAAGTACTCGGTGGGTGTAGAAATTGAAGCAGAAGAAAATATTCACAAAAAAATGACATCAAATTTTGTTCAAATTATAGAGCAAGGTCTAGTGATATAACTTAAAAGTTCCATTGAAATTGCCATGGGGAGGTCATTTGTGATCTAAAATAAAAGAATTTTCAGTTGAATGATGAAGGAACACACCAGATTACAGAAGGCTAAGGCATTAACAGCAGTGGCAGAAGTACAGATAGAGTGCAAATCACTCTTTCAAGACATTGGTTAATGAAGGAATGAAGGGGAGCACAAGAACAGGAGGGAAGTTATTTTCTTAATTTAGGTCATTTTTAAGAAAGTTTTGGATAACTGAGGAAACCCAAGCTTACTGTTTTCCATTAAAGTAGTACCTACATTAATATCAGGGTCAATGATATCTCCTATTTCCTCTTGGAACCCATTTTTCAAGAACTTAATGACATGAAATTTCAGATGTTAATGCAATAGCAATCATCTAGCCCCACGAGGAAATTGAAAACAAAATCCCACAATGTTTTGTCTTAAGACACATTCTAGTTTGTTAGTGTTAGAGATTTGTAACTTTCCTCAGGGCTTTCTTTGTAGTCCTATAGATAACTTAATTTGTTCAACTTAAACAAGATTGAGTATTTTAATAAAGTCTTGACTAGTGCTAAGTACTACTGTGGTGATAACATTTAGGAAATGATATCAATTCTATCATGGAAAAAGATGAGTGTCCTGTAATTACTTGTTTTCATCATGTATTAGTCAGAGTTCCCCAGGGAAACAGAACCAACAGGATATATATAAAATGTAAATATTATAAGATTGATTATAGGAATTGGCTCACATGAATTCGGGGATGGGCAGGCCCTAATTCTGGAGTACAGGCCACAAGCTGGGAATGCAGATGCAGTTTTCTATGAATTCCCCAGGAAAAGCTGGCTGGCAGAAAAATCTTCCTTCTGACCCTTGAAATCATCAGTTCTCCTTTTAAGGCTTTCAAGTAAATGAATGAGACTTCTCTCATTGTTGAAGACAATCTCCTTAGTTGACTGTAGATGTAATTAGCCATAGATGCAAGTAACTTACTGATAATTTAAATATATGAAATATCTTCACAGCAACAATCAGGCCAGGGCTTATTTGGCCAAACAACTGGAGACCATAACCTAGCCAAGTTGACATATGAACTTAACCACCACACATCAGTGTCTTATTATTTCTTTTTATTGCTTGTTTTCCTCTGCATTTTCTTATTTCTACCTATATTAGCAATCATTTTAGTTTAATTTTTCTTTTACTGGGTTACAAGTTAAGTTATAGAATTTTATTCCAGGCCAATAAAAAGCATATAGGGATTTCTGGGAAAATGGTGCCAAAGTAGGTAAGCAGAGTCTGACACTCTCTCTCTCTCTCTCTCTCTCTCTCTCTCTCTCTCATACCGCCCCCCCCCACACACACACAAAACTAAGAGAAGGCAGAGCCCTATCTAAAGGAGCTGCTTTGGATATATATATAGAATAAGAAGGTGCTCTGAGTCATCTAGGAAGGTTCTGGAAAGATAAAGAAGCCAAAGGAAAACCATGAGTTCCTCACCCCTGTGGCTGGATATGGAACATATTCCCTACCCTTAGGGCAAGTTTCCTCGGTGGAGCCCCTGGCTCGCTGCTGCCAACAGAGTGGGAGGGAGCATCCCCTGGTAGGAAGAGGGGTCTGACAGAGGAGGCACAGCGGTTTCTTTGCGGTGAGTTTGGCCAGCTGAGCCCCCTTTGAATCTTGGATGGGAGCCCGACGAAACAGGGGATTTGCTTGAGCAGGCTGTCACACCCAACCTCTCTGGGAGAGATAGGAACTAGATTAGAGAGGGGGCAGAGACAAACACCTAATCAACTGGGCTCTAGAAAACTGTAGAAGTCTAAAACACCTGAGGGAAAGTGAGCTGATAGAGCAGTATAAGCTCTCTGAAACCTAATTAGGAAGAGGGGAGAGTTTAACTCAGTGGAGGAATTCCTGCCTTGCATATGTGAGGCCCCTGGTTCCATTCCTGGTTTCATTAAAGAAGTGATCCACTGGATTATCAGTCATTCCAGCTGCTACCTTATGACAGAGAACATATAGACATTATTTTTGTTTTAGGTTTTCTTGGATCTGTTATTTTTTATTTTTTAAGGATTCCTTTTTTCCCATTATTTTACTCACTATAACCTAATACATCACCTGCAGAGAGCAGGCTGCAGAGTGATTGATTGAACACCAGCAGCCCAAGAAGCTCCTTAGGGTCCTAAGAGAGAAGGCTGTTTTTATTTGGTTGTTTTTTTGTTTTGTTTTGTTTTTTTTTAGTTGCTGCTGTTTTGTTTCTTGTTTGTTCTGTTTCCTGCTTCTTTTTTTCCTTTTTTTCTTTTACCTGTTTTTTTCTACCTACATTATTTCTTTTCTTTCCTTCATTTTTCTATCTTCTGTTTTCTGTTGTCTTTCTTTCATTCCACTTATTTTTGTTTGGTCTTCCTTTTTTTTTATTTCTCTCTTTTTTTATCAATGTTTTCTTTCTTTTTTTTACTGTTTTTTTACTGTTTTTTCTTATTTTTTTTCCCTCTCTTCTCATCATTCTGGCCTTTTAATTATTTCTATATACTTTTCTCTATTTTGTTTCTCATTACATTTTTTTCTATTCCACTTTTTTATTCTTATTCCTCTGTACTTCTTATGATTTTTTACTCATGTTAACTATTTATTCTCCTAGGTCTTGTATGATTCCTTTCCAATCTTTTTTGTATTATTATTACTATTATTCTTTTTATCTTCTTACCTCTTTCATTTTCTCTCGTCCTAATTTTTTTTTCCCCAAGGGAACACAGAAAACAGCAAGGAAATAGAATAAGAAAAATGAAATATCACAATGAAACCTTACCACACACATAAAAATAACAACAAAATAAAACCCTAGAGTATAAAGAGGTGCTAACCAACTGAATAAGCCCATCAAGATAAACAGATGCCTAGACACCAACAAAAAATTACAAGCCATACTAAGAAATAGGAAGACATGGCCCAGCCTAATGAACAAACTAAAAAACAGGAGATACAGATCATGGAATAACTAATCAGAAATGTCCAAACAAATAAAATGAATGAACTTAATGAAGTGAGGGAAGAGCTAAGGGATATTAAGAAGACAATGGTGGAACATTCTGAAGAAATTGTAAACATACATAAAAAGACAAAGGATATATGGTGATGAATGACACAATGCAAGAAATCAAAAATCCACTGGAAGCATATAACAGCAAATTTGAACAGGCAAAGGAAAGATTCAGCAGTGTGGAAGACAGTATAGCTGAAATCAGACAGATAATAGAACAGATAGAAAAAAGATAGAAAAAAATCCAGCAGGGATTCAGGCAATTGAATGACAACAAGAAACACACAAACATACACATTATAGGCATCCCAGAGAGAGAAGAGAAGGGAAAGGGGGCAGAAGGAGTGTTGGAGGAAATGACAGCTGAAAATTCCCCAACTGTTTTGAGGGACATGGACGTATATGTCCAGGAAGCACAGCACACCCAAAACAGTATAAATCCTAACATGCCTACCCAAAGACATATACTTGTCAAAATGTCCAATGCTCAAGACAAAGATAGAATTATGAAAGCAGCAAGAGAAAAGAGATCCATCACATACAAGGGAAGCTCAATAAAATTAAGTGCTGATTTCTCATCTGAAACTATGGAGGCAAGAAGGCAGTTGTATGACATAGTTAAGGTGCTAAGAGAAAAAACTTTCATCCAAGAATTCTCTATCCAGCAAAACTGGCAATGAAAAATGAGGGAGAGTTCAAAATATTCACAGATAAAAAGAAATTAAGAGAGTTTGTCAATAAGAAACCTGCCCTTCAAGAAATATTAAAGGGAATTCTGCAGGTTGAAGGAAAAAAACAGGAGGCAGTTGGAGGAGAGTCTAAGAATAACTAAAAAGATAAAAATAGAAATAAAAACAGCATATGGCATACATAAATCTAAAGATATATGGTTAATGTAAGTAATTCCCTGGCAGTAATAACATAGAACGTTAATGGATTAAACTCTCCAATCAAGAGACACAGATTGGCAGTATGGATAAGGAAATATCCATATCTATATGCTGTCTACAAGAAACTCACCCTAGACCCAGGGACACAAGGAAGCTGAAAATGAATGGTTGGAAAATAATTTTACATGCAAACAACAACCAAAAAGGGGTGGGAGTAGCTATACAAATATTAGACAAAATAGTCTTTATATGCAAAGCTATTGTAAGAGACAATGAAGGCCACAAATACTAATAAAAGAGGTAAACTATCAAGAAGAAAGAACAATTATAAGCATTTATGCACCTAACCAGGGTGCCTCAAAATACACGAGGCAAACACTGGAAAAAATAAGTGGAGAAATTAGATGGCTCTATAATTATAGTGGGGGAATTTAATACACCATTATCACATCAGACAGAACATCTTGACAGAAGATTAATAAAGATACAGAGACCTTGAATAATAAATTAGAGGATCTGGACCTAATGGACATATACAGACATTACATCCAAATACAGTGGGATATACATTCTTCTCAAGGGCACATGAGCCATTCTCCAGGATAGGCCACATGCTAGGCCACACAAGAACTCTCAATGAATTCAGAAAGATTGAAATCATACCAAGCAATTTCTCTAATCACAATGGAATTAAGCTGGAAATCACCAAGGGACAGAGAACCAGATTAAGCACAAAGATATGAAAGTTAAACAACACACTCTTAAACAATCAGTGAGTCAAAGAGGAAATTGCAAAAGAAATCAGTAACTACCTTGAAACAAATTAAAATGACAACATAACCCATCAAAATACATGGGATGCAACAAAAGCAGTGTTGAGAGGGAAATTCATAGCCATAAATGCCTATATTAAAAAAGAAGAAAAAGCTAAAATCAAAGACCTAAATGCACACCTGGAAAAATAAAAAAAATAAAAAAAAGCAATAAAGAAATCCCAAAGCAAGTAGAAAGAAGGAAATAACAAAAATTAGAGCAGACCTAAAAATTGATAATAAGAAAGCACTAGAAAAATAAACAAAACAAAAAACTGATTCTTTGAGAAGATTAATAAAATTGACAAACCCTTAGCTAGACTAACAAAAAAAGAAGAAAGAAGATGAAAATACATAAAATAAGAAATGAGAAGGTGGATATCACTACCGACCTTACAGAAATAGAGTATCATAAGAGCATAATTTGAAAAATTGTGTGCCAACAAGATGGATAACTTAGAGTAAATGGACAAATTCCTAGAAACACCCAAGCATTCTACATTGATGAAAGAAGAAATTGATGAACTCAAGTGACCTATCACAAGTAATGAGATTGAATTAGTCATTAAAAACCTCCCAACTAAGAAGAGCCCAAGGCCAGATAGCTTCACAGGTGAATTCTACCAAACAATCTGGAAAGAACTAAACCAATCTTGCTTAAACTCTTCCAAAAAATAGAAGTGGAGAGAACATTACCTATCTCATACTATAATGCCAATGTCACCCTAATACCGAAGCCACACAAACACACCACCAGAAAGGAAAACTATAGACCAATCTCTCTAATGAACTTAGTTGCTAAAAGCCTCAGCAAAATACTTGCTAATCATATTCAACAACATATGAAAAGAATTATACACCATGACCAGTGGGTTTCATCCCTGATATGCAAGGATGGTTCAACATGAGAAAATCAATGTAATACACTACATTAACAGATTGAAAGAAAAAAATCACGTGATCATTTCTATAGATACAGAAAAAGGATTAGACAAAATATGGCATCATTTCCTAATAAAAACACTCCAAAACATAGGAGTAGAATGAAACTTCTTCAACATTATAAAGGGTATGTATGAAAAACACACAGCTAACATCATATTCAATGGTGAAATACTTAAAGCCTTCCCTCTATGATCTGGGACAAGACAAGGATGCCCACTGTCACCACTCTTATTTAACATTGTGTTCAAAGTACTTGCTCAAGCACTTAGGCAAGAAAAAGATATAAAATGCATCCAAACTGGAAAAGAGGAAGTAAAAATTTCACTATTTGCAAATGATGTGATTCTATACATAGAATGCCCTGAGAAATCTACAAAAAGCTTCTAGAGCTTATACATGAGTTCAGCAAAGTCTCAGGTTATAAGATTAATGTGCAAAAATCAGTAGCATTTCTGTACACCAATATGAGGCATTTGAGGAGGAAATCAAGAAAAAATTTCATTAACAATAGGAGCTAAAATAATCAAACACTTAGGAATAAATTTAACTAAAAATGTAAAGGACTTATATATAGAAAACTACACAATACTGTTAAAGGAAATCAAAGAGACCTAAATGATTGCAAGAATATTCCCTGTTCATGGATAGGAAAACTAAACATCTTTAAGATATCTACACTACCAAAACTGATTTACAGATATAACACAATCCCCCCCAAATTGCCATAGCATTTTTTACTGACTTGGAAAAGATAACTATGAAATTTATTTGGAAGAGCAAGGAACCCTGAATATCAAAAGAAATATTGAAAAAGAAAAAATGATACTGGAGGAATCACACTACCAGACTTTAAAACATAGTTCAAAGCTTCAGTGGTCAAAACTGCATGGTATTGGCACAAAGATAGACATACTGACCAATGGAACAGAACTGAGAATTCTGATATAGATCCTAACATATATGGTCAATTGATATTCAACAAGGCCACCAAGCCCACTCAATTGGGAAAGAATGGCCTCTTCAACAAATGGTGCTTGGGGAACTGGATATCCATGTCCAAAAGAATGAGAGAGGAAAACCATCTCACTCCTTATACAGAAATTAACTCAAGATGGATCAAAGATCTAAATAAAAGAGCCAAGACCATAAAGATCTTGAAAGATAATGTAGGGAAGCATCTATAAGATCTTGTAGTACGAAATATTTTCATGAATTTTACACCGAAAGTACAAGTAATGAAAGAAAAAATAGATAAATGGGACCTCCTCAAAACTAAAAACTCTTGCATCTCAAAGGAGTTTGTCAAGAAAGTTGGAAGGCAACCAATGAGGAGAAAATGTTTGGTAAACATCTATCTGATAGGGGCCAATATCCTGCATATATAAAGAAATCCTACATATCAAAAATAAAAATACTAACAACCCATTGAAAAAATGGGCAAGTGATTTGAATAGATATTTCTCCAAAGGAGAAATACAAATGACTAAAAAGCACATGAAAAGATGTCAACATCACTTGCTATTAGGGAAATGCAAATCAAAACTACTGTGAGATATCATCTTACACCCATTACACTGGCGTCATTTTAAAAAAACAGAGGATTACAAGTGTTGGAGAGGATGTGGAGGAAAGGGAACCCTTATCCACTGCTGGTTGGAATGTAGAATGGTGCAGCCATTGTGGAGGACAGTTTGGTGGTTCCTCAGGAAGCTAACTATAGAACTGCTATATGATCCAGCAATCCCACAGCTAGATATATACCCAGAAGAATTCAGAGCATGGACATGAGCAGATATATGAATACCAATGTTCATAGCAGCATTATTCACTATTGCTGAAAGTTGGAAACAACCTAAATGTCCATCAACAGATGAATAGATAAGCAAACTGTGATACATACATACAATGGAGTATTATTCAGCTGTAAGAAGGAATGCAGTATTAACACAAGGGATAACATGGATGAATCTTGAAGACCTTATGTTGAGTGAAGCAAGCCAGGCACTGAAGAACCAATATTACATGACCTCACTGATATGAATTAAGGAAATTGAGCAGACTCCCAGGGCTAGAGTCTAGATAGGTTTACAGGAGACAGAAAGGGAGTAGAAGGTTGTGAGCCAATGCTCATATGGGCAAAATCTATGATAAAGTCGAAGGGTATAGTTGTGCAGTGGAATGGACATGAGAGTGGTGCAGTGATACTATTGGGTTCAGCCGTGCTGGTCTGTGAAGAGGGTAGGTTGAGGGCTTGGGTTGGACTATCCATGGAACTGGGTGGAGGGTTGAGGATTGAGCAGGTGAACTCTGGGAATTTGCAGGTCTGTGGCTAAAACTACAATGTTGGGAATGTTCTTTTGGCAAATATGGCAGGGGAGGGTTGCTGGTGTAGGGTATGGTATGTGGGGAGGCACATATGACAGTGCACACCTGGGGCAGGCTTCTATGGAATATGTAAGTGTTCATCTTGTCATAGCATATTATATCGGTGGATGGAGACCCATGCAATAAACAAGAAAATATTAAACTCCCATCCTAGGGAGTTTAGCTGCATTTTCAAATAGAGGGCAAGGGTCTTGAGAACATAAGCAGTGCATAGTAAAAGAAAACAGATGAAATGTGAAGCCCTTAATATTACTGCAAGTAGCTATGAATCTTATTCTTCAAAAAGTGAAACTTAGTGGTTACCATAGGTTCTGAGGGGAGGAGGAGGGAAGAATAGAATAGATGGAACATAAAACATTATTAGGGAATTAGAATTATTTATACATGATCTTGCAATAATGGATACAGGCCATATTAAATTTCATCAAAATTTAAAAAATTGTATGGTCCAAAATGTAAACCATAAGGTAAATCATTGACCATGGTTAATAGCAGTACTTCAATGTTTGTACATCAATTGTAACAAATGTACCATCCACATGTAAAATGTTATTAATAGGGGAGAGGGGAAAAGGTGGAGGATGTTGGGTATCTGGAAATCTCATATATTCTGTACATGACTTTTCTGCAAACTAAAACTTCTTTGAAGATAAAATGAAAAAAAATAAGACATTGGGGGAATATATGAAAGAAAACATCAATGTACATACAAGACAACAGATCTTAGAGTGATGAAAGATACAATGTCAAAAAAATTTTAATTACTTCATAATTTTTCAATTTTTTGGTATTTATTATTTTTTTAAACTATCATTATTATTTCATCTTTTCATTAATTTTAGTTGGTTATTTAGTTGGTTTCATTTTTGAAGAGATTTTGAATCCCAGCAGGGTATCAGTGATGGGGATGCATGTGAGGAGGTTCACCTGTGGCATATCGCTAAGGCATACGAATGTGTTCAGGTGTTCATGGGGCAATGTCATTGTGTGTGAAGATCCAAACAAGAACCAAAAGAATGTCAAATTCCCATCCTGGGAAGCTCTGCCATGTTCTCTAATGGGACGCAACAAGCCCCCAATTACAGGGGCAGTGCCTAGTGAAGGAAGATGGACCATTACAACAGGCCCTTGATATTGATGACTGTACTTATGAATCTTTTCTTTTGAAATTGAAACTTTGCCTAGTATTATAGGTTGCCTAAGAGTTACCTCCTAAAATCCTCCTTGTTGCTCAAATGTGATCTCTCTCTAAGCCAAACAGTATATAAATGCTTTACCTTCCCTGCCAGTGTGGGACATGACTCCTGGGGATGAGCCTCCCTGGCACTGATGGATTATTACCAATCACCAACTAGCAATGCACCTGGAAAAAGACCTTGACAGAAAGGGGAAAAGGGTAAATACAAATGAGTTTTTGTGGCTAAGTGATTTCAAAGTGAGTCTGGAAGTCATTCCAGCAGACACACTTATGCAAGTCTCAGCAGGATCTCATTGACTGCCACAGTAAATATTGCCTCAAATAGCGGGTCTCCTGAGGGCTCTAGAGACATCCAGACACTATAGTCAGGGAAGAGAGCTCAGGAGTTTGGTGCCTTGCCAGTGGGTCCTACTTAGGTATTTATGCTCCCCAGTGTGAGAGTTGGACTCATTTGTGGTTTCCTTACACTTGGCTCTTCTGCCCCTTCTACTTGAACCTAGAGTTAGTACTAGACTTGATAGGTGTATGTCCAAGATACTTAAAGTTTGGGCTGTCCATGTGCCAGTTGGGCCCAGAATCTCAACAGAGTTGCAACACCTTCTCTCCAGTTTGTTAGACTCACCCTGGACAACTAACAAGGAGATGATGATGGACAATGACCATCCCAAGGAACGGAGAGAGTCTGCAACTGTAAGCAAGTTAATCCCATCCATATGCCCCATGGGATCTAAGCCTCCTCTCAATTAGAGGCAGAGTCGGCATCACCATCCCAGCATCCTCTGGATTGCAGAATGAACAATGGACTAGAGTAGACTTAGGTTATTCTACTATAAACTTATTGTGATTCTAGGAATGGAGGAACTTTTATCATTGATGTGGAGGCGGTGGCCACCAGAGGTTCTAAGGGCAGGGAGAGGGAAAAACAGGTTAATATGGAGGCATTTTCGGGACATTGGAATTGTCCTGAATGATGTTGCGATGATGGATACAGATCATTATATATTTTTTCATAATTTACAAAATTGTGTGGGACAGAATGTAAAGTATAATGTAAACTATAATCCATGCTTAGTGGCAATGCTCCAACGTGTGTTCATCAATTGTAACAAATGTACCACACTCATGAAGGATGTTGTTAATGTGGAAAAGTGTGGGAGGGGTAGTGAGTGGGGCATATGGGAATCCCCTATATTTTTTATGTAACATTTATGTTATCTAAAGTATTTTTTTTTTTAAATAAAAAATAGTATTAAAAAAAAAAAGCATATAGGAAGCCTTTTCTCCAAATGGATGTATTTGAGTATTTCAAATGGGAATTCATCCTTGTCATGGACCTAAATTTCCCAACTAAATTGCACCTGGGGACTTTAATAACCACAATATTAGAGTACTTTTTAATGTCAGAAATTCACCATAGTCAAAATATTATCCTACTCTTACTTCTTATAAGTATCAGTTGTATAGTCATTTTATATTACTACTTGAATACTGGTGAAATCTTAAAATGAGATTAAAAAGAGCTAAAAAACATTCTTGAAAAAAGCTTTACTTATTGAAAAAAAGATTTTATATGAAGCCCCTATTTACATACATTAAATATTTACAGACATCCTTCATTTTATTGTGCTTCGCAGATATTGTGCTTTTTACAGTTTGAAGGTTTGTTGCAACCCTGCATCAAGCAAGTGTGTCAGCACCATTTTTCCAACAGCATATGCTCACTTCGTGTCTCTGTGTCACATTTTGGTAATTGTCATAATATCTCAAACTTTTAATTATTATTATATCTGTTATGGTTGTCTGTGTTCAGTGATCTTTAATTTTACTATTGTAATTATTTTGGGGTGCTACGAATGACACCCAAGGAAGCAAACTTAATGGGTAATTGTTTTGCATGTTTTGACTGCTCCAATGGTTGTTCCTTCATACCTCTCCCTTTCCTCAGGATTCCTTATTCATTGAGATATGACAGTATTGAAATTAAGTCTCTAAGTGTTCAAGTGAAAGGAAGAGTCACAAGTCTCTCAGTTTAAGTCAAAAGCTAGAAATGATTAGATTTAGTGAGGAAGGTATATTGAAAGCTGGGATAGCCTGAAAGCTAGACCTCTTACATAAAGCAGTTAGTCAAGTTGTAAATGCAAAGAAAAAGCTCTTGAAGGAAATTAAATGTGCTATTCTAGTGAAGACATGAATGATAAGAAAGTGAAATAGCCTTATTGATGATATGGAAAAAGTTTAAGTGTTTGAGATAAAAGATCAAACCAGCTACAACAGTCCCTTTAGTCAAAGCCCAATCCAGAGCAAGGTCCTAACTCTCTTCAATTCTATGAAGGCTGAGAGAGGTGAAGAAGCTGAAGAAGAAAAAGTTGAAGTAGTAAAGTTGGTTCATGAGGTTTAAGGAAAGAAGCCATCTCTATAACATAAAAATGCAAGGTGAGGCAGCAAGAGCTGATGTAGAAGCTGAAGCAACTTATCCACAAAATCTAGCTAAGATAACTGATGAAGGTGGCTACACTAAACCACAGATATTCAGTGTAGAGGAAACAGCCTTCTATTGGAAGAGGATGACATCTAGGACTTTTATAGTTAAAGAGGAGTAGTCAATGCTTCGAAAGACAGGCTGACTCTTTTTAAGGGCTAATGCAGATGATCACTTTAAGTTGAAGCCAGTTCTCATTTACCATTCTGAAAATCCTAGGACCTTAAGAATTATGCTAAATTACTTTCTCTGTGCTCTACAAATGTAACAACAAAGCCTGGATAACAGTACATCTGTTTACAGCATGGTTCTAAGTCCACTGTTGAGAGCTACTGCTCTGAAAAAAGATTCCTTTCAAAATATTACTGCTCATTGGCAATGCACCTGGTCACCCAAGAGCTCTGATGGAGATGTACAATGAGATTAATGTTTTCATGCCTGCTAACATACATCCATTCTGCAGCTCATGGATCAAGGAGTAATTTCAACTTTCAAATCTTATTGTTTAAGAAATACATTTTGTAAGACTATAGGTGCCATAGATGGTGATTCCTCAGATGGATCTGGGGAGAGTCAAGTGAAAACCTACTGGAAAAGATTTACCATTCTAGATGCCATTAAGAGTATTCATGATTCATGGGAGGAGAGCAAAATATCAATGTTAACAGGAGTTTGGAAGAAGTTGATTCCAGACTTCTTGGATGACTTTGAGGAGATCAAGACTTCAGCGGAGGAAGTCACTGCAGATGTGTTAGAAATAGCAAGGGAACTAGAATTAGAAGTGGAGCCTGAAGATGTAATGGAATTGCTGCAAAACTTGAATGGACGAGGAGTTGCTTTTTATGGATGAGCAAAGAAAGTGGTTTCTAGAAATGGAATCTACTTCTGATGAAGATGCCATGAACATTGTAGAAATGACAACAAAGGATATAGAATATTATACAAACTTAGTGATGGCAGAGTTTGAAAAGATTGACTCCAATTTTGAAAGTTCTATTCTGTAAAATGCTGTGAAACAGCATCACATGCTACAGAGAAATCTTTCTTGAAAGGAAGTCAATTGATGCAAAAAACTTCATTGTCTTATTTTAAGAAATTACCACAGCCATCCCAACCTTCAGCAACCACCACCCTGATCAGTCAGCAGCCCATCAACATCAAGGCAAGACACTCCCCCACCAAAAAGATTATTATTTCTTGAAGGCTCAAGTGATGGTTAGCATTTTTTAGCAATAAAGTATATTTTTAATTAAGGTATATGCATTGTTTTTTTCAAAACAAAATGCTATTGCACACATAGTAAACTGCAGTATAGTGTAAACATAACTTTTATATGCACTGTGAAACCAAAATTTCATGTGACTCACTTTATTGTGACATTTGCTTTATTGCAGTGGTTTGGAACTGAACTGGCAATATCTCCAAGGTATATTTGTATATACAACTTATATGCTATCAATTATATATGAAATATATATTATATATGAAAAGGGAAATATCCATACGTGACAAAAAGCATCCAGCTACATCTCATATACATATACTATAAGAACAAATGTTTTAGATATACTTAATTAAAATGTAAATAGTCAGGCAAAAGAACAAGAGATCAATTTATTCTATTATGCCTTCCTGAATATTAAAATAAAACATAAAGCAATGTTGTTTTGATGATAAAATGCTTTGATTTAGCTGAATGTTAATATCAAACAAGAAATTTTTTTAAAAAAAGGGTAAAATCTGGTGAATATCAAATACATATATCTAAAGAAAGTAAATCCCAGATAGAGGTGAGAAGAAACATTTTGCTCACGTTTATTTGTTTTGAAACTTGACTCTAATGAACTTCTGGAGGCATATGAATGCCTGCAATGGGTCACCCTAAAGACATGGGGTTACAAGGAAGCAGGGCAGAGACTGTGGCAGGCTACTACCTGCATTTATGAAAACTTAGCAGTGTGGCATTTGCTTCGGTTATATTTTGAGCTTCTCCATGGGCTTTCATTACTCAAAAGAATTTTAGAGTTTCAACGTTTTTGATAGCCATGGATGCCATCTCTTTTATTCCCTTCATTGCTGGAGGTTAAGTGACATCTTAAGGTCATATTAAAATAACATGCAGAGCCAAATGTAGAGTTCAGGTCTGGTAACCCAGAGTATAGTTCTCTACCAATTAGCTAAAATATATTATGCATATAAAACTCATTGTTTTCAGATGTGTTCCTTAGAATTGGAGCAGACTCCTTGGAGACTCCACAGATTCACATGATTTTAGTTTGAAAGGGATTTTTGAAATAATTAAGTGCAAGTTCTCTCCCTGTGCAAGAATCCTCCTTATAACATCAGAAAAAAGGGAGTACTCCTACAACTTCCACTAATATGTCTAGAGAGAGTGAGGAAGTCACAATCTCCTCAATATATTTCATTCTTAGGATGTTTTTGATAATAGAAAGTACTTTCCTGTGTTAACTAAACTCTCATTCCAATAAAGTCAACCTATCAGACCTCACTTTTGTCTTTAAGATAATAAAGACTAAATCCAAACCATTTTTCATGTTGTGGCTGTTTAAGTGTTAGAACATAGTTACTGCAACTCCGGGTATAATTTTCTTGACCTAGTTGAAAATTCCTTGTTCTTCCAATTTGTCATCACACAGTTTGACCAGTGAAGAGTATATGGGATTGTTTTTTTCCACTACCTGAACATTATATTTCTAAGAATGTATTCTGAGATTTCCTGCGGGGATTTTTGAGGAAGCGAAGAAGGGGATGTAGCATTTTATACATGTATTAAACTTGGACTATTAAGTCCTAAATCTTTTTTTATTTTAATGTGAAATACTGAACACCCTGGTGCTGAGGTTGATTATCTTAGGTCCATAACTTCATAGTATTGATCATGATAATATTTATAATGAAAAGAAGAGGAGAGGTAAGAGGAGAATAAGAAAGGAAAAGTATAAGGAAAAAAAGGAGAGGAAATAGGAGATAATGACAATATTCTAAAGCTTACTGAGGTCTTAAAAGCTTTACATGCTTTAGCTCTTCTAATCTTCAGAAAACATACTTCAAATAGTTATTTTTATACTTTCTATGCTCCCTCCTTTTCAAAATTACTTATGTGATTTCTACATTGTCAGAACATATAACTTTTACTTTCCATTTTATTACCTATATCTCCATCTTTTGTTACCTTTTGTTATCTTAGACCAGCAGTTAAATATATTCTCAGCTCACCTCAGGCCCTTCCCTGTAATTTCTGTGTCACCACTTATTTGGCTGGAATTTTTTCTTTTAGTACTTTCTATAGGAAGGGTTCATGTGAACAATTTTAGTTGAGTGCTTGAAGGGCCAAAATTTAAAACTCATTTGAATTTTGAATGTCCAAAATTGTTTGACTGCAGCTTTCATACTTGCTTTCACACTTGCAGGACAGCTTGGCTGGATATAAAATCCTTGGTACACATTGTCTTTACTTGATTATCTTCTGATGTTGAATGTTACTGTGCAGAAGTCTAAGGTATGACTACCCTCTCCCCTTTATTTTGTTTGACTTCCCAAATACGTCCAATAATTCTACTGGGACATGTTTCAGTGTTGACGGTTCTGGATCAATTTTCCATGTGATTTGGAGTATCATTTTTTAATCTGTAGATTTAAATTTTCTTTTATTTCTTCGATTATATTTTAAAATATTTATTATTTTCTGTTCCACTGTTATGGTTGAATTCCTTGGGTATTGAAATTTTATTTATATTGGCTCCCCTTTCCAATATTTTATATCTGATTTTCCTTTTAGTCCTTTTCATTCTATTTTTTTCTTTCTGATTTATTTATTTATTTATTTATTTATTTATTTATTTGCTCATTTCCATTCTGTGTGCTTTACTGTGGTCTTCATGGTATCTATTCTCCATTATATTCTTTATAATCTTAGTTTCTAAAATATTTTTTTCTCTTCTATCTTGAATTGTACTTCACCTTACCTGTCTGGTCATCTCCTCCATAAGTTCTTGAATTTCTGCTTTGTAGCCTTCTTTTATAGCTGAAATTGCTTCACTAAGATGTTTTTTTTAAAATATTGAGTTATAATTGTCATCTGTTTTGAACTATATTTTTCTGATGAGTTTTCTTTGTATGTAGAATTTTGCTGTTTCATTCCCCATATTTTTTCTTGGTGTTTTGGGGTAGATGCTATGTTTATACCTTTTTATTACTCAAACTTGAATATCTTGTGTTTTTCTAAACCAACTATCAGCAGGAGATTCCAGTCAAAGTGAAAATGTACCTTGAGATCTTTATACTTGACAGCAAGGTACACAAGTTACATCAAAGAGTCTTGTGGTCAGCAAGACAACAGCAGAAAATTTCTTTGCCTGCTCATTTTTCCGGCATCTAAAACATTCCAAACCTGTTTGCTGGCAGCCATACCGAAGCTCATGGACATCATGTACATGGTTGAGGTCAGTTCATGTCCAATAGACTGGGCTCTCAGGTCCACCACGTCGAAGATACTGCTCAAGATCCCCATCTTATAGCCCACTACTCAATGCATAGCATAAGCATGTTGGAGATGGCCAGATGGAGAAAGAAAGCCCAGTCCTCTCGAAACTCAAGGGACCATGCTCCTCATCCAGCTTGATGCAATTTTCTCTAGTGAATATAGAGAAAGGAAGGAGAGACAGGATGAATTGTGAGATGGTATTCACCACTACAGAACCCATCACCCCAAGGTTCAATTGATAGAGAAACAGATATTTCTTAAAGATATTGAAAATGCTGGGTGCAATTCTATGATACGAGCATTTGCTATTCCCTGGTTGAGAAAATATTAAACTTGTAATGTATAAAGAAAGGTTGCAAGAAAAACTGAGATAAGATCATGAAAAGGTCGGTTCAGCCTGGGCGTGGTTTGGTCTTGCCAGCAGGATCAGCTCATTTGATGAAGACATCCCAGTTGGAGAAGCCAAGATAAGCAGGCCAAGGGCAATCCTCTTTAGGATAGTCACTGCATACTTCAAATTCTGGCTCTTATATATCTGGGAGATGAGCCAAATCCCACTGAAGTATAAGTGACAGTGATAATTGCAATTACAGTATCCAATTCTAGCTTCTAGCTTCAGTGTACAACTCAACCAAGTGGCTGAAAAACCTGGAGCTTATGAAACAAAAAAAAAAACACCACTCATTGGGCCAAGAATACTGCCCCACCACAACTGGCTATCTCTCAGAACTTGAAAAAAGGTGGCAGGCAGTGTGTCCCATGGAACTTGGGGGGAGGGGATAATAATTCTTATTATTCCATTTTAAATATATATTAAAAATATATATTTCTTAGAGATGCCATAAGAAATTATATCAACTGGATAACTTAAAACAATAGGCATTTATTTTCTCATAGTTGTGGAAGTCAGAAGTCCAAAATTAAGGTGTTGACAGGGTTGATTTCTTCTGGAGGTTCTGGGATAGAACTCTTCCATGCCTCTCTCTTAGTTTCTGGTGATTTCTGGTAATCTGTGACATTCCTTGACTTGTGGACACACCAGTCCAATCACAGCCTCTGTCTTCACATAGTCTTCCCCTCTGTGTCTCTATGTGTCTTCTCCTTTTCTGTGTCTTATAATGACATCTGGTATTGGAGTTAGGGGACAACCTAATCCATGATGATTTCATCTTGAATCTTTACCTTAATGACATCTGCAAAGATCATTATTCTTGATAAGTTCACATTCTGAGATTCCTGCTGGACATATCTTTTGGGGTTCATTATTCAACCCACTAACTAGAAAAAGCAAATAAGCCTTTGAGGAGCTAAATAACTTTATCACTCCTAGGAAGTAACTCTCTTCTTCTATCAAGTAGTTTAGAGTTAGTATCATGACTCTGGACTGAATGACTCTAACTGACTCAAAAACACAAATTCTGATGCTCAGAATTGTCAAGTCCTTTGTAATCTGAAGCCCATTGCCCCAGTGGCCATGCGCACAACCTTAGCTTAGATCCAGAGCAATTTTAGCAGTATGCCCCCACTCTCACGATGCATTACTGCTCCAACTGAGGAGAGAAACTGGATGGCTAGAGATAGATGGCAGCAGGGGGAGACTTATTCATTTATTTACTTAAGAAATATTTGAACATGATTAAAAGTTCAGGAAAAATATTAGAAGTAAGGAAAACTTTGAATGTTTATGAGAGGGAATATATGATGGTTGAGGGAAATGTTCTGGGACTTTGATAGAGTATTTGATTTTGAAGAGAAAGTGGGTTGCCTCATTCTTTGAGTCAGAACATAAAGAAACAATAAGACTGGTTGTATATGGACTTTAATTTGTAGGGGGAAAGACCATGAAAGATAATGCTTAATGGCCTCACTTTTTTACACAAGGCTGGAGATAAAGATTTTCTGTTGAGAATTATGTGGATACTTTTGAATGAGGGTTTTGCAAAAGGAATCAAAAGTTTAGAAAAGTTTCTGAGGGAATCAACAGTGGATAAGTGATTCAAATATACCATTTCTAGTGGTAGTGACAACATAACTGAGATTAGAAAACTAATTTTAGTGGTCCCAATTCACAAAATAGTAATTTTTTATGGATTCCCAATCATTCTGGTATAGAAAAAGTGGAACAGTTTGTGCCTTTGGTCTAGATTGGGTTCATGCCTGGAGTAAATATAAGAAGGGCAGTGGTACCAGGGAGTTGAGAGTGCTGGTTTCAATAGGTGAATCACGGTGTTCAGAAAGGTTTGAGAACGGACACCAGGAGCAGTCTGATACAGCCTGAGGAAAAGGAGAAACCAGAGAATCTGGTCTCAATGAGATCAAAGTACCCATATAGTGGGTGTTCTTCACCCACTATATATAATCTTCATTATACCCTGTGAGGTAAAAACTATTACTATCTTAATTGGCAGATGAAATATGGAGTGCCCAAACTCACATAGCTACTTACTAATAAAACATGGATTGAAAATACAAAGACTAATTTCAGAGCCTATACTCTGAAGCTGTTAGGCTATAATGCCACTCCAGAGATATAATATTCTGAGAAGAGGTTGGGAAGGTAGGGCATTTGGAAGGTACACTGGAAAGGGTTGCAGGTGTGGAGGAACAATAGGGAAAGTCAAGAGGAAAGCCCAGGGTAGTAAGATGGTGTCTAGGGGTAGTGTGCAGCTCTGGAGAGGCCTTGTGGTAATAGCTCTGGCTGCATCTAGTGTACAGAAGGAAGATCAGCACTCTATATCATTCATCTTTCTTGGCAATGAAATGTGGCTTTCAAACATTTTCCCTGTAGAAACAGGCTCTAAGCAATTGCTCTTTCTCATTTGATCATGGGCTGTTTTTTGAGAATATGGTGAGACTTTGCACTCTTTCTCTAGGAATAATATGCACATAGAAATAAAAACATATGGAAAGTGTTCATTCTCCACTTTGAAGGACAGTATTTGGTTCTGGAAGAACTCATTAAGGAAGTAGGGACTGAATGATGTTTCAGAGTTTTTTATGTGACAGAGCGGATCATATATGATGAACACAATGATTTGGGAAGGATAGAATGTGTGGATCCCAACTCCAAAAGAAATTATAGAACTGCTTCTCCATGGCTTCACAAATTTTAGTACAACTATGCTTGCTGTGATTGGCAATTCTTGTGCAGGCAAGTGTTAGGGACAGAACTTCATTTCCTATCAAAGTTGGAGCAACACAAAGCAACCAGGTCTGATTTTGGATCAAAACAGAAAGAAGCATAAGAAACACACATGCAGTGTGTGTGGGGCAGAGCTTTGAGTTGCCTCAGGTGATGAGGGCAGAGTAACATTGGTTATATGGATATACTAATAAGACTTTTCCCCTGTTATTTCAGACTTTCCTGGGATCTCTGAAACATATCCATATACCTTAGGCTAAAGCCTTGATCTGTAAAGATATTTCTCTAAAATAATAAGCTGGCTTCAAGTGACAAAAATGTGACCCTAATCAATCACCAGCAGCCTTTCTACTATAAAGGAATCCAAGTATTTCTGTAAGTTTTCTATTGTGTGTCTCTATTTTTCTTTCATGCTTCACTGAAGATTTAACAAGTTCAACATTGAAGGCACTGCCTACATAAACTGTTGATGTCTCAAGTGTCATGTTCAATTCTGTGCTTTTACTCTTCTTTTTCCTTTGATGTGGGTCCTGCCCCAGCTGCACTCTGAGTGAGAACATTTTGTAGGAACAGTTTGAAAGTTAGGCCACCACTGCTGCCCACCAGAATACAAAGCTCCAGCACACTCAGGACTCAGTCCAGCTTTTTTCTACTGGTGGGTGGGAAGTGATATTTCACAGACCTTTGTCTTCCTGATTTTGCCAAAGAAGCAAAAATGCTCCAGAGTAACTCTGTTTTATCACTGAAAAGTAGCTTCCAAGGAATTTTTGAGTTTTCAGAGCTGAAGCCTACATATATTTCCTTTTTTGTCTGACAAAGAACTAGAACATACTTGTTACAAACGACTAGAGACCAAATTATATAATCATATGTACAATATTCTAAAGAAACATGAAATGCCCTTCTCATGTCTTTATCTCTTAAGAGATATAGGAGTTCAAAAGGTCAAATGAGGTTAAAGGTATAAACAGAATTAAAAATAAAAATCCTTTACATGGGTGGATCGTAATTAAATATAGAGATCTAGGCACTTGGAATATGAAAGTTAGTATGATATTCCCATTGACTTCACAATGACTTAGAAGATTCACATTCTAGCTATAAATAAAGATACAAAGATAAACAAATGTGTTGAAAAGTGAAAGAAATGAAATGGTACTGATTGAGAATGTCATTATTATGCTTATGAATTAGTATAGTTTCTATAACCATCCATGCATGGACTTAAAAAATAATTAACACAAGACTTTGTGGCCATGTGAGTTCTGAGATCATCCCAGTGATATGACTTGAGAAATGAGAAGCATTCTTTAGTTGAGGGGTGCCCAGCTGTAATAGGCAGAGTGCTAATGACCCAATCCTTGTATAATTCCCTCCCCTTAACTGTGGGTGAAAACTGTGAATACAATGGGATATCACTCCCATGATTATGTTAAATCATAAATACTATGATTATGTAAAGATGAAGGGATTTTGCAGATGTAATTAAGGTCCACAATCAGCTGACTTTGAGTTAATCAAAAGGGAGATTATTTTGGATGGGCCTGGCCTAATCCCTTTTAAAAGAGGGATTGAAACCTTCCCTCAGTTCAGAAGGATCAGGAAGATTAAAAAGTAAACTGATATGTGACAGGCAGCCATGTGTCAAGGCTCTAGTTGCTGAGAGTGGCTCTCAGCTGGCCAGAAAATAGGAACACCGTCCTGCAATCACAAGGAACTGAAATCTGAGAACAACCACTTGATCTTGGAAGAGGACCTTGAGCCACAAAAAGGAATGCAGGCTGCTTGGCACCTTAATTGCAGGTGTGAGACCCTAAGCAAAAGATCCAGCTAAGTTCTATCTGTACTCCTGACACATGGAAACTGGGAGATAATAAATATATTTTGTTTTAAGCTGCCAAATTTATGATGATTTGTTACATAGCAATAGAAAACTAATACACTGGAGTTAATCAGTTAACCAGGCTGTGAGCAGTTATTAAATACTACTTGTGTAGCATTTGTTCCCAGCCTGCTTAGAGACCTCCAGGAAAGAGCTGTTTAGCACTCTTGGTTTTATTTAGAAATCTAGCAAAGGACCCTCCAAAATCTTGCAGCCCTGAGGACTGTGAATGGTGGTTTAAAAATAATACATAATTATAAGGGTTATAAGTGCTAATAACTGCGGATAACTTTTAGGTCCAAGGCACTGAATAGAGTTTTTTTTTTTTTTACCATGAATTACTTCATTTAATCCTCATAATAACATTGTAATATTATTATTGTCCATATTTTATAAAAATGGGAAAATGAGGCATGAGGAAATAAAACCAACTTGTCCAACGTCACATGAGTAAGGAATTCAGACAGGTCTGTGAATTTTTAACCCTGGGTTTTGGATACAGATCGTGACCCTTTAGGCAAAGTCTCTTTCCCATGCCTCTATCTACTTTATTATTAAAATTCTTAGAAAATATCCAAATTAGGTATGCAATTGAAATACCACCTCTATCTTGATTGTGTAAAATATATGTCTGCTATAATTTTAGTTGTCATTTCTATAATAACAAAAGATGTGTGTGAATCATTGATAATGTTAAATTCAATGGTAATTAATTTGCATTAGTTTACTTCCAAAATATTGCTATTCCTGTTAACATAAAAAGGGAAAGAGACTTCAAAAGGAAAAGAAATTTAGATGGCCTTCAGATCCATAGGGTGTCTTTTTCTATATGGAGTAATATCTAAGTCAGTGATTCTTAAGCTTCATAGAGTATGGATCCGTTTGAGAGACTGATGAAACATGTGGACCCTCCTACCAGAAAAATGTACATACACATGACGTTTTGGGACACAATTTCAGGGAGATTCTTGTCCGTCATCCACTAACTCAGGTTAAAAATTTTTGGTTCAGAGGTGCTGGTAATAACTACAAGTTTTCAAAATCATAGCTATGAATTTTATCTTAATTTATCCATCGATCATTGTTCAATATGTTTAAACTATGAACTTTTTTTATGCTCGGTGTTTCCATCTGTGCAAAGAAACACTGCCTTACTCACACATCTCACAGCATGATAGTCATTTTATTTTATTCTTTTCATAAGTGTGTCCATACTCTGCAGAGTGCCATCTCCCAGACTGTGGGACACAAAGATGAATAAGACACTGTGCCTGCTTTTTAAGAAGTCTCATATTAGTGTGGGGAGAAAACACAAAGACAATAATAGAATAAATTTCATTACAGAGGTTTGCAGAAAATGATATTGGACCAAAGCAGATGGACTCCTCAGCTCTTCCCCAGGTACTAAATTCTGCTCCAGGAGAAGCTTGCTGGCACTTGAACTGAGTCCTTAGGATTAAAAGGAATTTGCTAGTGGAAAAGATGGGATCACAGGGATGGAAGGGCATTACCGGTAGAGGGAAATGAATGGCAAGAGCAGAGATAAATGTGAGAGTAAAATAGAATATCTGTGGGAAGCAGCAGATGAGACTAGAAAGCAGGCAAGGCCATGAGACAAACAGTGTTTTATGTACTACTAAGAATTTTACTTTCTATTGAGCAAGCAAGGGGAAACATTGAAAGAATATGATCAGATACATACTTTTAATATATTCTGTAAAAAATATGGAAGATGGTTGGGAGGAAAAAGGCAATACTGAAGTAAAGAGACCAGTTATGAGGCTCAAGCCTCATACTCTAAGCAAGAAAAAAATTTATGATTTGATCTAAGGCACTGGAAGTAATGATGGGGATGGAGAGGAGATGATAGATATATTGGAGAGATATTTAAGATGTGAAATTGGCAGGGTTTGGTGTCTGTTTATTGGGCAGGGAGTCTGTGAACTTGAGGTAGGTTTTTGCCTCTGCTGGATCCAATTAAGTGTTATCAACACAGAAAGAAGTTGGTCTGTAGGGCTGGAGGAAAGAATAGGATATACTATTTAGTTTAGGATACATTTCATTTCAGGTGTGTTGGCAGTTTGAATATTGTACCTCTAACATTGGAGAAGGGTCTGACATAGAGATGAAGATTTAGGAGTCATCAAGTTTCTGTTTAGTTGATTCTATGGGTGTGGAATAAAGAAAGAAGAGGCAAGAGGAAAAAGTTCTAGAGTGTACCAACTTTTAAAAAGAAGGGAGCAGAAAAGTAGTTTAGTATGTAAACCAATAGTAGCTATCAAAGAAACATGTAAGAGTTTTGACAAAAAAAAAAAAAAAAAGAGACAATTCCAAAATGGAAGGATAGAGTTTGATAAGGTAAGGACTTAAAGGAGATCTATTGATTTGGATTTTATGGGTTATGATTGGCATTTTTAGTTTTGTTTCCAGCCACCACTATCCTTTGCAGCATTAGTCCCCTGAGTTCTTTGAGTAAAGCTGGCTTTACCCCAGCATCCAAGGGTGAAGCAAGCAACCTAAACCAAGCCAACAACACATTCTAACCTTTGGGTCACAGTGATTGGTTCAGGGGAGTCACATGACATAAGTCAGCCTAATCAAGGCCAACAGAATAATATTTGCTGAACTTTTTTCTTTAACTGTCAGAAAAGCAGATTTGCTCTTTCTGGTTAGGTGTGAAAAAGAGTACATGTAGAAGCTAGAATTACTTCCACCATTTTGTGACCATGTTCATCCTGGGAATGGAGCCGATGCTGAGGAAGCTGATTTGAGAAATGGAGGGAAGCCCCAGGTTGCATTGTTTGAGGCCTGATTCAAGCCAGGCTTTAAGCCAAGCTCAACCCTTCATACTTTAGTTGTATGATCTGATATATTCCTTTTGAACATCAAGCCAGTTTGAGTTGTTTTTCTCTGGCAATTGGAGCAGAGCAGAGGTGTTGGCTCTCTTAGCATCAGCACATATTTAACATGCTGATTATAGATTTCTCAAAGGAAAATAAATTCTTTTTATTTATTCGTTTGAGAATAAGGATTGCATATCTACTGTGTACCACGCACTTTTCTAGGAACTAGGTTTACAGGACACAGAAATAAATAAGAGACAAGGTCTTTGTTCCCTTGGAACATGAATTTTAGTGGGAGATACAGAAACCAAAGTAAGTGAACATATAGATAATATAATTCAAATAATAATAGGTGATAAAGAAAATATAGATGAATAAAAAGAGTGATTATGTGTTTGTTAATTGGAAAGATAGTAAACGTTTTATCAGAGAAACTGAAGGGCTGAAATTCATTCAACAATCCCTTGATATCCAAAGAATAGGCTTTTCCTTATCCCTACCTATCATACACTCCAAGGAAAATTCAAAGTAACATAAGAGTTGCTCTCTGAGAATATCAGACCTAGGGATTTTGCACTTTTAAATATTCTTTAAATATGTAATATGAATTGCCTCTGAAGAAATGGCGTCTAAAGGACTTGGTTGAGGTCATTCTGGGTTCTATGATCTTAAACGGTGAATAAAATATTAATCTCAAAAAGATGATCTGAATTGGACAGACTTTTGAATGAAATGCTCTGTGAAAGGTGAATATTCAATCACAGGCTTTAGTTGTTACCTTTGAAAGTGTTTCTTTAAAGCTGGGCTAGTGAGGATGGCCAACTATACACTTATAGGGAAAGGGCTGGCTTGGCAATGGAACAGATCCTAAGCTGTGCCCCTTTCATCCATCTTTAAAATTAAAGTGAGGTTCAGCAGATACCTTGAGGAAAGATATTAAATTGCAGATTTTGCAGTTTTGTTGTGCCTGCAATTTCCCAACGTTGCTAGTGAGAAGCTGAGAAGGCCCTTAAAAGCCTTTGTGCTTGGCACCTGCAGAAATCTAATTTCTGATGAATAGGGCCCTAATTGGGTCAATTATTCTATTATACTACACAAGAGTACTTCAAACTGCTGCTTCAGTAAAGAGAGGCGCTTTAGTCTTCTTATTGGTGTTCTCCAATTTGAGCAGAATGCAGAATCCTGGCTTTACCTTTTCTTTTTCCAGTGTCAATTTTGCCCTTCCACTCTCAGTTTCTTATATCTGAGTCAACTGCTGGATTAAAATGAAAGCACTTTTTTCACCTTCTGAGACTATGGGTAAGATTTCAAAGAAGAACTTTTCTGACTCCTTTAAGAATGGTTTCTCATACATTTGCAAACATGTGAGATAACTGTTTCAGTGCATCTTATTCAAAGGGTATATTCTTTTGAGTAATTATTATCTTTCAGAAAAAAAGAGCAGAGAGAAGGGGAGAGAGGTTTGTATTTCATTTGTGGATTATATTATACTTTTTCACACATGTAAGGCTCTAATTTCAAGTTTATTTCCTTATTATTTCTAAAGATTGCGCTAGTTACTTTTTCATAATCACCTACAGCATATGAGTTAGAAGGGAAAATGGAGTTTGGAATCTGATACATAATGACACTTATAGACTCATTATTTTAGTGAGATTTATTTCTTAGCCATTTCCTTTATACTAAATATCTTAATTTGTTAACTGATAACAGAAACTTCTCTAATTAGAGTGAGTACCTTTACTTACAAGTCTGTCTGCAGTGCAGATTTTACTTGGGAGAAGTTGGAATTATAGCATTAAGGGCTGTTTATTAAAATTACAAAATTAAGTAACTTGCAGCAGATGAAGAAGCTTGTGCCTGGGTTTGGGTGAAGCAGAGAGGACATTGTCTTGGCTTTTGTGAGAGGCCAAAGATATTTGTGTCACTGCAAGAAATTGAATTCAACAATGGACTGAAAAAGGAGTTGTTGCATAAGAAACTCCAACCTTAGACACTGGTACATATTAAATACTCAAAAAAGTTGATTTTCTTTTTTTTTTTTTTTTCTTGAGACTTTGCTAAGGACTGATTCCTGATGTTGAAATAACAGGAAATAGGACAGTAAAAAGATCAACTAGGCACAGTATTTATTTTCATGTCTGAAAGGGAGATGAAGAACTGCCTGGTTAATTGTAATATAGTATATAATGAGAGTCATCAGAGGGTTTCAAAAAAAGTGTTAACGGGACTTGAAGGTGTGTGTGTATGAATATGTGCATGTGTAGATTTGCATGTGACTGTGTATGTTTCCATTTGTTCTGCCCTGGCATATTCATTTTGTAGTCTTTGCATAGATGCCCTTCTGCACTTGCAAGTACCAATTCTGTATCTTTTCTAAGGCATCCGTGATATTTTGTCACATACACACTACATTAGAATTGATTTATCCCTGCCTGTTTTGAAAACTGAAACTCTAACAATGAACATGGTTTGATTGCTATTTTGGTGATTCAGAAGAAATATAAGTTAGTTGGCATCTTTTCCTGGTTCCTTTCAAGAGGGGCTTGAAAGAAGTTATGTGATTATCTATGGATTAATTTCCATCATTGAGGCAAGAATATTTGGTTATATGTTCTTCCTCAAAGAAATTTTGAAGGGTTAATTTTTTATTTTAAGTCTTTTCCATTGATTTTAATTAAAAATTAGGGAAAATATCTCTTAATATTAGGCTTTTGATATTTTCTCATAAAATACCCCTTTTCCCTCAGGTAAAACAATATTTCACTGTTTTTTTTTTTTGTCCTTTTCCCATTATCTTGTGTGGTTCCTTGTACACAGGGTGTTTAGTTTTGCAAACACTCTTACAAAACATTAGGTTTTCTGAGAAACCTCATCTAAATGGTCATGAATTTAAAAAGAACATTCGGAAAAGATTTGTCATACCTGTCATTGGAATAAAAAAAATTATGTGTTACAATATATGACAATATATAATCTTAATTAGTACTTTTAACTTTTTGAAATAGGTATTAAAATTCCCATTTTAAAGATGAAACAGTTTCAAAGAGACTAACTTAACTTGTTCAAATTCACACAGTAAGAGAGCCAATTCTAAATCAAAAGCCCTTGTCCTTTTTTCCATTCTGCTCAGCTTCAGTTTCTAAGTAACTCCCTGATATTAGAACTGTTTGTAGAATCACATTTCAGAACATCAGAAATGCTCTGCTGAAGAATATCTCTTTGAATATTCATTCCCACAAACTTAGTAGCAGTGGCCTAAAGATTAACTTTTTTCCCATCACATTTTAAACTTAAGCTTCAATGTAATGTTCCCAGAAATAAGTGGGACAGATATGGCTTTGATCACCAAATATGTTTCTTTGAAGATATAAAGTAAGAGGGATGCTTCCTTTAGGCAAAGAACCTTCTCCCACACTTTGGAAATAGCTGAGCAGATTGGGTCAAACACAATATAAGCTTAAAATGCTCATATATAAACTTGTATGACACACTTAACTGTTTCCCTTGCTTAATCCTCTCTCTCCTGCCTTTAATGCTCATTCATTCGTGGATGCAGCCAGTAAGTCAGTCAGTCATTATGTGGGAGAAGAAAGTCTTTGCCCTCAGGGAGTTCTTAATCTGTCAGATGAGACCAGATTTGCACAAAAATAGTTATAAGGCAGGATGTAAAAGGCAACACAGGAGGCAAAACAAGAGTGAGGTGAAATTATGAGAAGCAGGAGAAGGTATCCCAGAAGGGATATCTCTAATTGTTTTTTACTGTAAAAGGGGCATGAAGGTAGCTTGGTTACCATAATGTCCCCCACCTACTGCACAGTGCCTGACACATAAGATAAGTGCTATATGCAGTTAGCTAAATGCACGGGTAACCCATTTCGTCTGCCCACAAGTCTAGGAAAGTGAATAGGTATACTCTCATCCAAAATAAAGTTTTTAAAATCATCATCCACACACAGAGAGTCCCGAATATACTGCAAAAGGCATCCTTCCTTCTCTTTTTAAGTCCCCACAAGTCATGCAGGGTACATCTCTGATAAGCATTCCTGAGTGCTCTTCACACCCTAGGATCTCTCTCTCTCTTCTTCCCTAAGATGCCCTGGGCTTTTTTGCCCTCTCCAATTCCCTCCTGCACAACAGCGGGACAGAGGTATCTGATCCTTGAGGCCCAGCCTTCACCGTAAGGAGATTTTAAATCTTTCCAATTCTCCAGAATGAAATATCCTAAAAGATAAACTTTCTCTTGCCTATCACTCTGTCTTCCAAAGCATAACTCTGAATAAAATCTCTGTTACTGCTTTATTTTGCGTTACTAAGATCTCCTCCACAGATGGGAGGAAAAAAGGCATTAGGGAGTATGAATGTGGATAGCCGTGTGGGGGTGGGATGGAGGAACCTGTCCTGATCTACTTGAATGAATGAATGAACAGTGGTAGTAGATCCCTAGCAGAGCAGAAGGGAAAAGCTGCTTGGCAGAAAGAGTGGCATGTGCAGACATAGGGGTTTTGAGCACACAGGGCACATTTTATGAATGATACAAGCATTCTCCTGGTGTCTAGGGTATGCATAGTAATGCACAGTGAGTTCCTATAAGAACAGCATCCTCTTTCCATTTGCAGTAGATGTTCTCATGCCCTGCTCCAAACCCTCTCCATCCAGCTCTGAGTTCCCCTAAAGCTGCAGAAAACCATCCTGATAGATGCTGACAGCTTCTACTTCAAGCACCCTCTCCCTGAAGGCTTTCTCAAAGTCCAGAGCAGCCTACTCAACCCAAACGCAAACAGAAGTACCAGGTGGGGTGGGCGATTGGGGATCACAAGACAGAAGTTGGTAGCTAAGTGTCCCATCTTCCACTTGTGCTGGAACTGTTCCAAGGGGTCTTTCATTTGATTCCTCAGAGTGTCCCCAGGAGGAGTGAAACCCTGGATGCCCATGGCAGCAACATGGTCATAAACACACGCTTTATTGGGCTTTCTCCCTTTCCCAGTTTACCTTCCCCATCTTTCACAAGAAAACTTGTGTTTTCGGCCACTAAATTCTTCCTCAGGGTCTGCTTCGCGGGAACCTAACTTATGACACTGTCCTAAAACATGACTCTATATTTACCCAGGCTTTGCTTTCCTCTTCCTTTTCTAAAAAAAAAAAAAAAAATAGGAATATTCTTTCTTTTTCTAAAATTGTCCCTTTTGCTGCTCTTTGTGAGGTTCCTCCCTTCTATTTCTGAACACTGCCACCATCATGGTCACCCTTTTCTTTGCTGGTTTCTTATCAGCTTACAACAATCTCAAGCCTGTCCTAAACAAGAAAATCAAAAGGAAACAAAACAACCACCCAAACCCTACTTTCTTTGATCCTGACTACCCCAAAACCTTCACTTCTATACATGCCTTCTCCTTCTTGTGTCTTGACAAAACAGTCTATATAATCTGTCTCAATTTTTCACCAATTCTTGATCCATAATAATCTGACAGTCCCTACAACAAATTGAACACATTTTTTGAAAAGTTACCAATAACTGTCAAAGTGACAAATCTAATAACTTCCTCTCAGATGTCATCTCATGTATTTTCTTAGTGTCATGTGATATTGCTGAACATCCTTTTATCCTGAACTCTTCTCTATTAGCATTGCATCTATTAATTGTTCTTGGTGCTTTCCTTCCTCTCATTTCTTCAAATAATCTCTACTTAGCTATTTCAGTCCCTCTCATGTGTTCATCCTAAAATTGAGGCCTAAAATGTCTTTTCTTTATGAAAATTAGGTACCTTAAATCAATTTGCCTGAAAGAGAATTTCTTATCTTCTTTCCAAAGCTAAAACTGGTTTATTATCATGTTTTTCTGCTATTGTTAATAGCATTGCTATTGACCCTGCTCACCAAGCTAGCAACTTTTGGAATTTTATTTCTATATCTATGCTGTGTACTCATGACATCCAAATGGCTACCAATACTCATTTCACCTGTGAAATACAGCTTGAATCCATCTTCTCCATCACAGCTCTGCTCTACATTTTCTCACCATTTGTCTGGACTAGATCCTAATTGGTTTTTCTGATTCTAGTCTCTTCTCTTCCAATCATTTTTCATAGTATGCTAGACTTTACTAATGCTAGTAAAGCTTACACACAGATGTGATCAGCTAGTGGTTATTTTATGAAACATATTGTCACTTTTCACAGCTTTATGCTTTTCTTTGTCCATGTTTTCCTTTCCATAAGACAGTGAGTTTCTAGTTATGGATACTACATTTGAAATCACCTACTTCTCTCCTTCCAGACTATTACCAAATTGCCTAATTTTGAAATGTTCACTACTAGGGAAAAAAAAGGTTTTTCAGTATCTGACTTCCTAATTTGATTTGCTGATTAGTTCACTTTCAATATTTTTCTGTCTATTATTGTAACTGGCAGAAAAGTAGCTGCAGTTTTTTTAGCAGATGAAATTTATGTTGGGTTGCTGATGTCACCCAGGGAGTGAGCCCAACCCTCCCGGCAGTACTATGGGCAGAGATGGCCTCCTAAGCCACATGCTGCCTGGATGGTATGGGCCCAGGCCTCAGCCTTCTCCTCTTGCATGGTTTCCTCCAAGCAGAGATGGAGACTAGCAAGTGAAACCAGAGAGGTAATTTGGATCAAAAGCTTCTTGATTTACTACCACACTGTCAGAGTCAGCAGGGGAATCCACAGGCCTACTCCATTCAGATGTTCTCAAACATAAATCCTTGGATTTACAAATGTATACAAAGTTCAAAGACTCTAGATTCTTTCTTTCTTGGCTGCATCTGGCTTCCTCACTTTAGGTGGCCTTATAATGCCAACTATTTGAGACTATTTCCAGCCTATTCTTAGAAATCTTTGATTATCACAATAACATAAATATTTTGGTGTCTTGTAATACCTCTTTAGCACCTGCAGAGTATTTCCAGACCATAACTTACTGTGTGCAGACAATTTTACATATCTATGCAAAGAATCTTTTGTTTTTTACTATATCTTGTGGTCAGCAGTCAGTATAAAATCAACCTAGCTCTATTTTCTTTACTTACACCCTTGTAATCTTAATCATCTTTTTTGGTATTAATCTGTTTTTCCTCAGATTGCTGTCTACTTATTACTAACTTACAATTTCAACTAGAACATAATTTCTTATTTTATTACCAGCTTAATTCATAATTATTTTGCAGTTTTTAATAATTTACTGACTATCTACCTATGTTATGTAATAGCTTATATCTTTGATTGCCATTCCACATAGTAAATCAGGTATATATCCCAAAGTTTTATTTTTTTATTAAATGCCTTAGGAATCTAAAGCTAAACTTTAATAATGTAATGATCTCATTTGTTAATAGTGAAAAATTATTTTAGAATTAAAAGATTTTGTAAGCGCTTAGCATGAAAAATGTGTAAATGGAACATATAAACATTAATGCTACATTGTTCCTAGTATCTTATATCTAGACATTTTATATTGGGTTGGAAAGTTAACTAAAGGATTTACAAAAAAGAAAATTATTAACCCAGCAAAGACCAAGGAGCCAGTATAAATGGAGAAGCAAGACATGTTTAATCAAGGAGAGTAATGTTTTTCAGGATAGATTTATTTCATTTCCATCATCCTATTACTTCTATCACAGTTTCAGTTAGAGATGGAGTTTATTCAATAGTGGAATAAGAATCAGATTTCAAGGAAGTTATTTTGCTTTCAAATAGCTTATTGTCATCTAGATTATATATACATTAACATTGTATGCGCAGATGTGAAAATTTTATTTATTGAGCAATACATTAGATATTTTGGGTTCACCTAAAATAAGCCAGAGAAGAATGTTATTGGTGTATACCAATGCTAACAACACCCAGAATTCAGCTTCAAACATGTAGGAAATAACAAATGATTCATTAATTCATAAGAACTGCAAGTTCTGCCTATATGTAAACTACTGTTTAGATGAAATTGCATGGTTTTAAAAAAATTTATATCATATTTTCCTCGGTATTGCTAAGCAGTACGCTGAAACTTAAATATTTTTCAGGGTCGAAATCAGAGTCAGTTTCCAGCAGAGAAAATGCCAGATTTGGGTTTAGGAAGCAAATGGATATTTCTGATCTTTAAATTTCCCCCTGCAGGTGATTATGGTTCTAACCATGGTCTAAGCCTCTGGAAAGTATATTAAAATGGGGATTCTCATTTTGGCTGGTAAAGCGAATACTTTGCATAACATCTACTGCCCCAGGTACAAGTACTATTTTTGTAGAAAGAAAGTATTGCTACTTTTTCTTTTTGAACCAAGATTTTTCAAAACAGGAATTTTTAAATGAACAAAATATTTGTTTGCTATAAGGAGAATTTCTTAAATGTACCAATAAATTTCTTTACAACAAAGAACATGTTAAAAACTTCATTAAATTATTGGGCTAAATCTAGATTCCAAAAGCAAGTATGACTTGCCAAATAATCATAGCCATGCTGAATCATAATTGTTTCCCTGGCATGTGTCCTTTACTTCAGTTATAGACTTCTTTGCATTTGTATAGTGTTAGGCAAAGTTCAAATTACTTTCATAGACTTTATCTCCATTGATTCTCTGATTTGACCTACTTTGTTTCCAGTATGTCAAAACTGGTGCAGAATAAAAATCACTGAAATGTACTTTTTTGCATTGATCCTGATACCAGGGCAACTCAGTATCCAGATAGTTCAAATAGTCTCATCAATGTTGTGCTTTGCAAGGGTCCATTTGCTTCCTAAAGTAGCCCTCACTGCTTTGTTTCATATCTAAAATTTCTATCTTTCATTTTTGAAAAAATAATTCATGTATTCATTCATAAAATATTTATTGAGGGCTAACTTAGCAAAATTAACGGCATTTTCAGTCATGGACTAGCTATGGTATTAGGCCAAAATTTGACCCAGTGGCACATGCAGAGGATTCATTCTTTCTCTGATGCTTTAATTGGAAGCAAAAGTAACAAACATGTCACTTAAACAAGAGAAGCTACTGCTTAAACAAAAAGATTTTTATTATACTGGAAATATTGTACTCCTCAGCAGTAATGAATTGCAGTTTTGTTTCACATTGTCAATGTTCCCAATAAACTGCCATTTCCATGATGTTTGCTGCATGATTATCAAAGGGTATGGCATCCAATACCCAGAAAGAGCTAAAAATGGATGGTGAGCAGAAGTGTCCTTGATATCCAGACTCTAAAATGCTATTTCTTTAAGTCAATGTTGTAGTTTATGTAGAGTTGAAAGGCTAATATACAAAATGACTCGAACTAATTATTCAAATACATACTACAATGGCTCTTCCAGTTGCTACCAAGCAAAAAAGGGAGAGTGAAATCACATATTGTCTGGACCTCAGCCAGCAGAGAAAGGTGTGGATTGGCTGGGGCCATTTGGAACATTGCTTGGTAAAAGAAATGATATGGTTTATTGGATGATTATATGCGTGTGTGTGGTAATTAGATGGTTTCTGCCTTTAAAAAGTTCATAGTTAGTAGTAGATAAAACGAACACCTAAAAGAAAGTGTAAAATAATATATAAACTAAGTGCTGTAGAAACTAGAAAAGGCAGTGCTCCTTCTCCCTGGCGATATTCGTAAGGCTTTATGGAGGAGGTTACGTATAAGTTTTGTTATAGCATGAGAAGGTTTTGAATGTATGGAAATTGACAAAAAAGGTTAAGCCATGTCTTATAGAAGGAATGATTTGAGCAAAGATATGGGTGTACAAACAGGAGGAGTGAAAAGAGTAACAGCAAGTTGCTAAATTTTCCTGGAATAGGCATTTTATACAGGCTTGTAACTATAGATATGGTCCTGTGGGTATGTTAGAGATGATTTTTAGAGATATATCAGTCAGGATTAAGTTGTAGCCAGCAAAATCTCATGTAGCTAGTTTAAGGAGAAAAGGAATTAAACAGAGGATTACATATCTTACAGCATCTTTGGAAAGGCTGGGGAAGCTTTGCAACCACATATGCCCATTAACTTCCTTCCCTATCTTTTTGCTGTCATTACATATATCACATGCATGTATATATTTATATATATATATGATACAAACCACACAATATTTGAAAATGCTTGCTTTGTACTATCATATATAATTTAAAGAAATTAAGAGAAAGAAATATAATCTTTTACATTTATCCATATATTTACTATTTCTGATGCTCTTCATTCCTTCCTATAGATGTGAATTACTATCTGGTATCATTTCCCTTCAGCTAGAAAAAAAAAAATCCTTGAGTTTTTCCTGTACTGAAGGACCAATGGCAATGAATTCTAGTTGTCTTTTTCTAAAAATGTCTTTATTTTTCTCTTCATTCTTTAAGAATAATTTCTGTGTATGTAGAATTCTAGGTTGACTATTTTATTTTTCCAGCAATTTGAAGATTTTTTTTGCTGTCTGGCCAGCAGTGTTTCTAATGATAACTCTGTAATGATTCAGATTGTTGTTATCCATGTATGCTGGAGGAGTTTTCTCTGGCTGCTTTTGAGATTTTTCCATTGTCCTTTGTTTTTTTCAGTGAGTATGATGTGCCTATATGTAATTTTCTGTGTATTGTTTCTGCTTGGTTTGCTGAGTTTCTTGAATCTGTAAATTAATGTTCTTCAACAAATTTGGGAAAATTCAGCCATTATCTCCTCAAGTATTTTTTCTGCCCATGCCTAAATACATGCACGTTATACCTTATAACATTTTCCCTGAGATCCATGAGACTCTACCCACTTTAAAAAGGTAAACTTTAAAAATATTTTTTACAATAATTTCAGACTTACAAAAAAAATTTCAAGGCAGTTCTTAAAAGAGGTTCTCTATACCCCTTGCCCAGTTTCTCCCATTGCTAAAAACTTACATTACCATGTTTCATGTGTCAAAACTAAGAAGCCAACAGTGGTACATAGTTAAATATGTTGCAGATTTTATATTTCACTGTTTCTCTCATTAGTATCCTCATTCTGTTCCAGAATCCAATTTAGGGTAGTATATTGTATTTAGTTGTCATGTCCTTCTCATCTCCTTTGGTCTATGACAGTTTCCAGTTTTGCACAACTTTGATAGTTTTGAGGAGTACTTTTAAAATTTTATATATACTTTTATTACAGAAGTGTTGAACTTACAAAATAACCATGCACATGTGTAGAATTCCCATATAACATCCCTTCATCAACACATCATACTGTTGTGGAACGTTTGTTACAGATTATGAGATAATATCATGAGACTATTACCACTAACTATGGTCCATAGCATACATTTGGCATTTTTTTTCCCATACACCCCTATTACTAACACTGTACATCTTTGGCATTGATGCAAGAATATTACAGTAATGCTGTTAACTATAGTCCATAGGTTACATTAATTGCATTTTTTCCATGCTTCTCCACATTCCGACCATCCTGCAATAGTGACATACATCCATTTTAGTTCACAGTACATTCTTGCATTTGTACTATCAACCACAATTCTCATCCACCTCTGTGTTCACTGTATTATTCAGTCCCTAGATTATTCTCTAGCTTTCTTTCAATTGACATTTACATCCCTAGACTACCTTTTCAGCCACAATCTCATTTATAAACCAGCTGCTACTCTATCCATCAAGTCTATCCATTTCCACACTTTTACAGTTAAGTTAATTAAAACTTCTACATACATTAAGCATCAGTACTCCTTCACAGCCCTCCTCTTATCTCCTAATAACCTACACCCTAGGTTTTAACTCCATGTGTTTATTCTTTGTATTTAGTTCATATTAGTGAGACCATGAAATATTTGTCCTATTGTGTCTGGCTTATTTCACTCAGCATAATGTCTTCAAGTTTCATCCATGTTATCATATGTGTCCCAATTTCATTTCTTCTTACTGCACCATAATATTCCATCATATGTATATACCACATTTTGTTTACCCATTCATAGATTGATAGACACTTGGGTTATTTCCATCTTTTGGCAATTGTAAATAATGCCACTATAAATATCAGTGTGCAGATGTCTGTTCATGTCACAGTTCAGTCCTTCTGGATATATTCCTAGTACAGGAATGGCTGGATCATATTTAGTTCCCTGAGGAACAGCCAAACTGTCTTGTATAGAGGCTGCACCATTTTATAATCCCATCAACTATGAAGGAGTGTTCCTACTTCTCCACATCCTGTCCAGCACTTATTGTTTTCTGTTTATTTAAAAATGGCCATTCTATGCAGTGTGAGATGATATCTCATTGTTTTGATTTGCATTTCCGTAATAGCTAGTGATATGGAACATTTTTTCATGTGCATTTTCACCATTTCCATTTCCTCTTTGGAGAAATGTATATTTAAATCTTCTGCAATTGAGGAGTGCTTTTTTGTAGAATGGACCTCAATTTTATAGAATGCCCTTTAATTTGGGTTTGTCTGTTGCTTTTCGCATGATTAAACTGGGGCTATAAGTTTTTGAAGAGAATAATATAGGGTTGAAGTATCTTTTTCATCATATCATATCAAGGTTACATGATATCTACATAGTATTCAGTGGTGAGGTTAACTTTATCAATTGGTTAGGTAGTGTTTGTCATGTTTCTCCATTGTAAAGTCCTATTTTTCATTTTCCATACTCTATTCACTGAAAGTAAAATGCTTAGTCTAGTCTGCCCTCAAAGGAGGGGGTGTTAATCTTCATCTAGAGGGGAAAGTGGCTATATATGTTACATGGAATTCTTCTCTAAAAAAGATTTATCTCTTCTCTGCCATTTATGTACTTATCTAATCATTTATTTATATCATTATAGAGATAGAAATATTTTGGGTTGTAATCCAATACTATATTATTTTATTTTGTTGCTCAAATTATTCTAGTGTTGGCCATATGGAATACTGTCAATTTGTTTCCTGTGCCACTTTGACATGTCTTCAATTTTTTTTTTTTTTTTTTTTTAGGGTTCTTACTCTTTAGATTACAAAATGTTCCAGACTTGTCTTTTACTATTTCTCTGGCACAGCCCTAGAATCTGACATGTCTCTAAGTACCTCTGAGTCTTTTCATTAGAGCATGGCATTCAGAAACTAAGATCTGGACACTGGTTATTGTTTATTATCATTTTTTCTCACTGTTTTCATATTGGATAATTTGTATTCATCTACTACAATGTGCTCGATTCTTTCTTCTGTCATTTCCATTGTATTGTTAAGCCTTTTTATTTCCAGAAATTTAGTCAGACTTTATAGACAGACTTTTTTAGAGTTCTAATTAGTTCATTTTTTAAAAAATTCTGTTTTTTTAAAAAAATCTTTGTTTTTTCCCTCCAGAGATATCTTCCTCATCTGTTTGCTTGTTGTTTTGCACTCGTTGTCTGCTTGTTGGTTTTTTTGCTCATTGTCTTTTTATTGTCTGTTTGTTTTTTCTTTAGGAGACACTGAGAACTGAACCCAGGACCTCCCATGTGGGAAGCAGGCACTCAATTGTTTGAGCCACATCTGCTCGCTGCTTGTTTTTGCTTGTTTTCTGCTTTTTGTTTTGCTCATTGTTTTGCTCCTTGTCTGCTCATTGTTTTGTGCCCATTGTCTGCCCGTTGTCTGCTTGTTGTTTGTTTGTATTATTTAGGAGAATAGAACCCAGGAATTCCCATGTGAGTGGCAGGCACTCAACTGCTTGAGCCACATCTACTCCCCTAATTAGTTCATTTTTATAGCTTGTACTTTCTCTACTGAGATTTCCTATTTGTTCATTAATTTCAAACATACTTTATTGATTGGGCACAGTTATTATGTCTGTTTTCAAAACCTTGTCTTCTAATTCCAACTTGAGGTTATCTTGAGGTTGGTCTCTTGAGATTGATTTCTGTTTTAGTTTGCTCATGGCTGTGAAGGCAATATACCAGAAATGGGTTGGAAGGCATCATCAGGAGATGCTTTCTCCCCAGGCTGCAGCTGTGGGTGATCAGGTGCATGGTGGTGTCTGCTGGTCTCTGCCTTCTTCTCCAGGCTCCATTGCCTTCAGCTCTGGCTGCTCCGTCTGTGGCTTCCTCTTTCAGCTTCTAGGAGTCTTTCTTTTTTTCGGTGGCACTGCCAATTGATTGCAGTTCATAAAGAACTCCACTAAGAAGATTAAGATCCACACTGGGCTACACCTTACTGGAGTAATCTAATTAAATGGACCTTAACTGAATCTAATCTATTCAAAGGTTCAAAATAAGTACACACCCACAGGAATGGAACAATAAAGGATCACATTCTGTGTATTTTTCATATGCCAATCTACTTTGAATTGTGTCCTGAATATTGGGAATGGCACATTGCAGAGAACCTGAATTTGGTTATAATCCTTTGAGAATATTGATATCTTTTTTTCTTTTTTCCTTAGCTAGAATTTAAGTTGTCTACATTCAAACTGCAAACTTTATTTCTTGCATTGGGTAGCATCCTATATTTCAGTTGTTTTTGAGCCTTGGCTGTGCTTAGAGCTCCCTTCATAAAAGTGTGATTCAGGGAGCAGCCATTGGGCAGTTTATGTGCAGAACTGGAGGTCCAGTTCAATGACTCTCTCCATTCTTGGACATTTCCTCCTCTGGTTCTTTAAGTTCTATCAGAATTTTAGCTGCCCCATGTGGCACTAACAGGACCTACCATCAGGCTAAAATTCTTAAAAATGAAAAATTCACCCAGTGCTATACTCTTCTAAGATCAAATCCCCTACAGAATCTGTCTCCTTATAATGATTCTCTAATTCTATATAGTTGATTTTATACATATTTTGTTTATAACTTATAGTTATTTTATGTGTTCTATTGGTCTAAAAGGTGCTACTGAGCCATACTAAAGGCAGAATCTTTAAGATGGTAAATTTTGGAAAAAATATAAATACTCAGTTTGGGAATATCTTGGAAAATTATCAAATTCTACTTCACAGACATTGTTTCATTTATGGATTTAAATTAGAATTAGCAGAAAGTGAAATAAACCAAGCAGAATAGGCTAGTGAAAAGAGAGAAGGGATCCTTTTATATAAAGATTTCTACATAAATAAGAAAATTAAGACATTGTAGAAATGACTGTAAACCCTTTTCTAATACACAAATTCCCTGGTAATGTGAATGACTAATACATAAAATACACATCTAAAGTATGGTAGATATATCGAATTGAAACAACAGTAGGAATATATGAATGTAAATATATTAAAATAAAATAATAAATTTTATTTCACGGCTTGTCCGTTTTATTTCTTAGCTATGGAAGAAGGAAAAGTAATGACTGAATGTTCATTATGGCTATCAAAAATCCAATCATAAGTAGCCTTGCCTTAGAAAACTCAGAAGTTAAATTTGCTGCTCTTTTGCCACATGCAATCAATGTCAGGACTGTTTTTCTTTTCATAACAGAATTCAGATTTTATTAATGAAAATGTGTATTCTTCCAAAATACTTATTTATATTTAGAAACCTTGTCTAGGTGGAGGAAAGATCAACTCACTCTTCACAAAAACTATAATTTTACCAAGCTAATTTTTATAAAATTGACAATAATTGTTTTATTTTAATGTTTATGTAGAATTCAGTTTTCATTACCATTTTATTCAATCATATTGTTGTTTATATACTAATATGAAATAATTGGTTGGATAACATTTTTCACTTATAATTGATATCAATAATACTGGGAAATTATTTCTCTTTATTTGGCAAAGTGAAATTTTTTGGGTCTGTTCATTATCATTATATATAATATTTCTTGGGATATTATTAATAACTATCTTGCAATTGCTTATAGAATGTTGTAGCTCCTTTTACAGAACCAATCACTTAGGCTAGATTAACATTACAGTATTTTCCCCCTTTTATATGTGTGCAACCTCTTGACACATAGAGAAGCTGAGTAGCTTGTGTAATGTTTTTTCCTCTGAGGAGCACATGAGCACTGAGAACAATTTTCTGTATTTTGTTCTTAAGAATGCTGTTAAATTTATTTTAGTTTGTAGTCCATGTAGTTAAAAATTCTGTTTTTGAACTCATGATATTTCCTTCCAATTTTTATTTTAGAATTCTAGATTTCCAATTTAAATCCTGCCCAAAGTTGCTTTTCTGGTGATTTTTGTTCTTTTTTTATGTAAAGAAGACTGTACAATAAGAAAACAGAGCATGGCTTAATGATACTCATTGCCTTGGTTTGCATTCCAACTCCATCACTTATTAATTGACCAGTCATGGGAACTACCTCAGCTTTCTTGCCTGTTAAATGGAGTGAACATCAGTACTTTCCACATAGGTTCGTTAAGAAGATTAAGGGAATAAATGAGATATAATGTGTAAACCTGCCTCATAGCATGCATGCTATAGTATTATACACTGATTTGATTTATAATGGATTTTCATAATAACACATTACGTTTCATAACATTAGTTATGTTATCATATATGTAAAGTAAATAAAATCTCTTTTAGTCTGAAATGTTGAAATGTATCTACACATGGATACATGGTTTTGCTATATTAGTGTCCATTATAACTCAGTATTATCCCACAGTAATTCCCAATGGAGAATTGAAATCTGAATGTATCCTTGGGTATGGTACCCTTTTTATTTTTTAAACTCATGAATAAGTTCTCTTTATGTTAAGAGGAGTTATTTACAAGAGAGGAAAAGGCACCCTTCTCTGTAGATTTCTCTTTCTCCTCTCACATCTTACAATATTTCTGATTTTTTGCACTAACAATATATTTCCAAACTTTGCAATACCCTGAGTAATTTATCTGTCCCTCTTAACACCGGGTAATTTTTAAAACTCTTCTCAGCAACATTGTTCCCACATAGAAACAATCCACTCTGCTTCTTCCATAAAATAGTGATAAATGAGTTGAGCAGTGACCTTTTATAACAAGAAATATCACAAGACTGCCTTTCTCACTGTATTTCAAGTGCATTTCCTCCTGAAAGATCATAAGAAACTGCTTTTTATGATCATCTCTCTGCAAAAATGGTCAGCTCTTGAATTTTGTGGTGATTTTTTTCACTTGCAGAACAACATGGGATGAAAATTCACCATATTCTATTAAAATAATCAAAGGCTTTGGAAGTCGTTTCCTGTTTTCATTTAAATGAACAGAATCCTGAAAGTAATGTGGAGACATTTCTTTTATTAAATTTTTAATTCTCAGTCAATATTTCTTTATATGTTTAGGCTTTTGAGTTGTAAAATTCCAACCTAAGTGTCCTAAAATGTAAGGAAAAATAGGAAGAATATTATCATGAAGTTAGCCTTTGATAAAATGGCCTTTTATTCTTAGGAGCATAAAAACAGTATTTGTATCAAATTACAGTTTTACCTTCTTGGCCAACCCAGACAGAACCAAAGCATCTGGGTTAATTAAGCTTATAAGAAATTATCAATCAATTCTTCATGGAATAACCACCCCTAATCCACTCATTTTGGGCTAGTAGAAGTCAATTTCATTTTTTCAGGAAGGAAATTATTCTTGCTATTTTCTTTAGTTATCCTTTGTAACATTGAGGATCAACTGTACTCAGACTTCTGCAATAGATCATGTGGTGATACATATGAATTTAGGAAAGACAGTAAATTCCTCCCAGTATGTCAGAATCTGGTAAGAAACATTACTACCACCATAATAATAAAAGGCAGTATGGGGTAAGTGCTTTTTGAAAAGTATAAATACATTGGAATTCAAGGGAGAGGCTTCTGATTGGAGAACAAGGAAATAAGACATTATAGAGAAAGTGGCTTGTGAGCTTGGAGTAAGACAAGGCAGAACTTTGATAAGGTATTAGAAGGAGCCCCGTACAAGCTTGAGGACACTGTAAAAGCAAAGTAGGAGTGTGTGCAGAGGTGGATGAGGACAAATGTTACAACATCACAGTATATTTGTTGAGAAAATAGCTATTGGAGGAGCTTGCGAAAGTCCTGGGGGGAAGCATGTGGCCTCCTAATCTCTTGCCATCATATTGAAAGGTATTCTTGTTTCAGTCAGGTTCTGCTAGATGCACCATGACTGCGCTCCATTGGAGGGTTGCTGTCCCACTACTTTTCTACTTTCTTTTAGTGTAAATATGAGAACAGTCTTATTGGTGGGGGTATAAATATTTTGGGTGAAGTCATCAAAGAATCTAAGCAATTTTTGTGAGTATTGAAAAAGCTCTTTGTGTAACCTCTGGAGACTTTGGGAACTGTGAATATCACAGTCCTTCCTGCTGGTAAAGGAAGGTGACTGTGCCATGGGAAGTTGGCGTTTGTGTTGGTGCAACCTTTTATGCTGGAAAAGGGGGGAAATCTTCTGTCTATGTTAGCTCATTACCAGGCAACTCAGAGAGAGATCCCAGGATATTTTTGGATAAAGGTAGTCACTCTATAAGGTGTTATATGAAATGCACTTTTATGGGATAGTGAATAGCTCAATTTGCATGAGAGATAACATATGAGGGAAAAGGTGATAAAAAACTAGGTGATAGTTTTGAGCTGGGTTGTGAATGGTAAATAATTTTTGTAGTTTTGCATTGGCAACCAGAAGCCAGCAAAAAGTTTGAAGCCCTAGAATGTTATGATCAAAGTGTTGCTTAGGAAATTAATCTAGCAGTGACATACAGGATGATATACATGAAAGAATGCTTGGAGTAAGAATAATACTTGAGAGCTATTAAAGGTGGTCCATTAATAAAGATTAGTACAAAAAACTTGACAGTGGAAATTGGAAAAGGAAGAGAAGAATATGAGGGAGTTATAAATGGTGAAATTATAGATAACTGATTGATATAGAGAAGTGAAAATTCTGAGGTTTCAAGTTTGAATTATAATCCAAAGGAAGGACATCTGGAGGAAAGTGCATTAGTGAAAAATGGGAGGGTTCAGTTTTAGATGGGTAATATTATGACACTAATAGCACACCTAGGAGACAATGGCTGGCAAACTGTTCAACATATAGGACTAGAATTTGGAGATAGAGTGGAACTGAAGGTACAAATGTAAAAGTCATCTATCTACAGACAATGCCTTCAATCTAAAGGATCTACCTAAATTGAAAGGGTCTAAATCCACAAAACATGTGAATTAGCAATTGATGGACTAAGTCTGCGGAAAAGTTTAAATTGAAGAGTGTGAACAAGGCCTTTAAAAAATATCCAAGATTGAAAGGCAAACCTTTCAATCCAGAATGCTGGAATCTTTTTATCAAATTCCATGGGTAGAGACATGGGCATTCTGGAAGAGCTTAAAGGAAAAGATAAAGAGTGGACAGCAACTGTTAATAGGCACTGCAATTGATGTGATTGTGTTGGGCTGTGATTTCTAGTGCTGTGAACCAGTTCCTTCTCTGGATATTTACATCTTGTCCCTCTTTAGAGGATGAATGGGCATTTCTTTACAGTGACTGTATCATGTCTTCACAAACATAGACTCCAACAACATAAACTGAGTGATTATCATAAAAGAAAGAAATGCAATTTGATGTCCCCAAGTTTGGAAAAGGGTCTTGGAAAAGAATTTTAACTAAACACTCACCTAAGAGAAGCTGACTTGAGTTTCATATTTTTCATAGTATGGTTTATAGTAACATTTGTAACATTTTCCATCCTATGTGAGACAGGATTGCAGAAGCTAAAAACAAGTTTCAAACAAGTCTGGGTTTTAATCCTGCTTTTATCATGTAGCAGTTGTATGACCTGAGGAAGATTACTTTTTCCATATCTCTAAAATAGAGCTAGTAATATTTTTCTCCCAGAGTTTTGTAAGAAAAGAATGAGTTTTTAAAGAACAAAGCACAGAGGCTGGTACATATTTGTTTTTCTATACTTAATTAAGCCAACTTACTCTTATGCTACAGGGCTCTAATGACCTGTGAATAGCCAAGCAACACCCAATGACAAGTCAGTGTTTCAAGTGCTCTTTTCAGGTCTTGGTGCTGATGAATTATCAATGTTAAGTTCCTCTGGAGATTCTCCTGTTTACAAAGTAATAGTGCCTATGATGTAGCAGATATTAGTCTGAATTAGTATTTTTTATTATGGATAACATTGTATTAGAAGTAGAGCCTTTTATTGCTGTGACATAAAAATGCAGTCTCAATGCCAAGGGCTTTTCTATTTAATTGTACATATTTTAAAAACCAGGGATTTGGATGTCAAGTTCAGATCTTCAAAATTTTTTGATGAGGTAAAAATGCCATTAATGTTAATGATTCACAATCTCTCACTTAATTGATTTATGCTGACTCCTGTAGGACATTGTTCTTTGTCATTATAATCTATTCTTTGTCCATAGGAGGTAGAAAGGGAGAAAGAAGTGGCATCTTCCTGACTTAGAATTGCTAATCCTCCATCTAAGTTTTATCCATGCCTTCTTTTGAAACCCAACCCCAAACTTTCCTCAAAAATCCCCTTTTAGCATTTATTTAAATACTCAATTTATGTTAGTATGTTAATTTTTTATTGCTTTGTAACAAGTTACCACAAATTTAGCAGGTTGAAGAAACATACCTTTTATCTCAGATTCTTTATGTCAGGAGTCAAGGTGAGGCAGGTTAGTATAGGGAAAGGGAAGACTTGGGTCACAGCAGAAGACCTGGCAGATAAGATGACTGACAGACAACATGGCCAACAGACAACATGGCAACAGACCACATGGCTGGCAGACAACATGGCTGTGAGACCCCACCCAGAAACCTCCTGAGGGATCCTGTGAGACCCTGGAATTAGAATCTCATTTGGAACTAGAATCTCATTTTGAATGAGAATACTGTTCAGTGTCAAGGGAAAGCCCTGGGTAAACTCAAAAGGCCTCACCATTGGCCCCCTGAGAAATGACAGGTGGAGCAACCAATCAGAATAGCATACAGAATTTAAAAAGTCCTGACCTGGGGTCTCATAAGCACAGCTCATCCTGCGGTGTGCCCATGGTCTATGCCTTGGCATGGACCATGTACTTTTCTTGTTTTCTTTTTCCTTAATAAACTCTTTATTGTCTTGCCTACCCTATGATATGTCCTTAAATTATTTCATGTGACATAAGCCAAGAACCTAGAAGCCCAGAAATCAGAGCTATCTGGTAACATTTGGTGAGCTAGGCCAGGAGACAGAAAGGCAAGTGGCACTTACTGACGCCTGCCAGAGACTGGTGAGTTTTAATTAAAGTCTGTCTGGGCCTCTTTTGTTTTATTAGCCTGGCCCTGAGATTACCTCTGGGGCCCCTGAGGCCATTCGCCTGCAAGCCACAGAACAGTCTCTGCTTTTTAACATGCTTTTTAATGTCAGATTTAACTGTGGAACTTGGACCCTGGGAATGACCATGAGATGAGCTTGCTCATGGCTATCTCCTAATACCTCTACAAAGTAGGCAAAAGAAAGGTCCCTAGCCAGTCCATTTCCTAGTAGGAAAGCCCAGTTTAGGATCTAAGGTCTGGGAACTAGACCCAGAAGTCTCCCAAGACCTCTATGTCTCTGTGGACATCCAGAGACATAAGGCTCCTGATCCCCGGAATGTGGGGACAGTGAGCAATGCTCCTAACCTCCAGGATGCTGGCTTGGCAAGAGGCCATTCAAAAAAGTGGGGCAGTGGGACACCACCCAGATTGACGAGCGCTTTTATCCTCCCCTAGGATAATTGGTGGCTCTAATTGGGACAACCTGTCTACTGATAGTCTAAAAAGAAAGAGGCTAATATTTTCCTGCCACACCATGTGGCCACAGCATGGCCGAGAGTGAACTCTGTATGGGACGCTGAATTCCAGTTAAGTCTATGTAAGCAGAGAGAGAAGGAGAGGACAGGCAGATCTGAGGTCGAGAAATCATGTGGTCATGTCTCCTTAAAAGGGATGGGCTAATGCGCTACCAAACCGGTCAGTTATAAGCTCAGGAAAATTTACTCAGAGGCAGAACCTAGAAACCCAGCCTTATTTCAAAGAAAGCTGTTAAAGGCAATAAAAATACCCTCTCCGTAGATTCTCTAGAGAAGGACAGATTCTCCTAGGAACTCCGGTTTGCATTGGATATCCATAGAAAGGTGCAGAAACTTTTCCTGGGCCCCCAAACTTCCATTAGCTCCCTTTTAGAAACAGCCTTCTCAGTTTTACACAATCAATACCAGGCCGCAAAGAAGGAGAAGGTAAGGAGGGTGGGCACAAGGTCTGGGACAAGCTTACCTTTTAATTGCTATCATTAAAGGCACTGGTCACCTCAGGGTTACCTGAACCCAGGCTCCACATCAGTAGGAACCTGGTCCAAGGTGCTTCACCATGTGGACCACTGGGGCCTTGCCCCAGGGAAAGATGAAAGGGGCCTGAATCCATATGTGAACGCTCAACCAGGAGGTCTCAGGTGAACCTTGACATGGCAGATAAGATTGTTAATTTCTTAATTAACATGGGAGCCAGTTAGTCCTAGCCTGCATTCTGAACTAACCTCGGTTGTGCCTAATGAGGGGAGTAGATGGGGAATCCCTATCTAGGCCATTTACCAAACCTCTCCCCCGTAGAATAAGGAACCTCCTCATATATCGTCAATTAAGATTAAAAGGTTCCTGGCTATTCCTAACTCCCTGCCTATTCCCTTGTAACACTCCAATCCTTCCAGTGAAAAAGCTTCACAGGGCTTCTCTGGACCCCCTAGCTCCATACTTAGCAGCTACCCAGGGATTTTCCTGGAGGAACAAAGCTGGAGGATCCTGCATGAGGTTTCTGCGATGGATGGACTCTGGGAGCTTTGCATCTAGGTGATTCTAAAGTCAAGTCTTTCCCTAAGCTAAGTAAGTGTAAAATTCTCTCTTCTTTTCTAATTTGTGCTTGCTTTAACTTTGTCAGTGTGCTCATGCCTAGGAACTCATAAATCGGGTTTGGGGTTCGCCTGTTACAAATTGGATAATGATGAAAGGTAATCTAAAAATGAGTCTTTAAATGTCAATACTATCTTGCATTTGGATTTTGTGTATAATTCACAGGTAGAATTAGTTCAACTGCTGGAAAAGCAGAAAAACTTAGCAAAGTTGTTACTAATAAAATTGTTTTAGTTGTTTAGTTAATAAACAAAAGTGCCCAATTTGTTTTTAATGTGAAAACTTACTAGAAACTGTAACTAAGAATTAAGACCATTATATAGATGCCTTTATATTATAAAAGAGCAGAAGGATAATATCTGAAATTCCTAAAACTGGGTGGATTTAGCCTAGACCTACTATAGTAATAATGGTAATTATAAACTGGATTTACCTTTGTTTAATGGTTACTTCAGTTCTAGCCACACCCTTGTGTAAGCTTGCTATTGTGATGATAATTCTGAACTGAGTTTGGCTTTGTTTATGGTTATTTCATGACAACTTCTGTCCCCCATGGCTCAGTAGAAGGTAAATTTAAGACACCACTGTCTTCTGTCCTTTCACTGGCATTAATGATCCTGCTTTTTCTCATGACTCCAGATGTGGACTAGATTGCTGCCTGGTGGAATTCTTGACCCTTGGTTTGGATGTCCACTTTTCCAGTCCAGAGGCCACCAGAGTCCTTTTATCTCTGAGGACTGGGGAGTGGGCTCCTCCCACCTCAAGTGTTGATGTTCCTAAAAGCAGCAAGTCATGAGAAAAACCAGGTTTCCCTGAGACTTCAATGACCTCAGTGAGTATATACTGGAATTACTCTTGCTTATCCAAGGTCTGTCAAAGTCAAAATGGGAAATAAGCAAAGCTCTGAAGTAAAGGAGAACACTGTAAATTGAATTTTAAAGCATTGGGAACAATTTGGTTCTGAGCCAATAGTTAAAAGAAACGAAATTCTTGTGCAAAACTGCATGGGCACAATGCAAGTTAGAGTAATTAGAAATAGCCTTCAAAGACATCTTTTAAATGTTTTTTAATAATTAAACTTATTTTGTAAGAATGAAAATTATAAGTAACTATGTCTGTCTATTTGCTCACTGTATATTTTCATACATTTGGGTGGTAATATCAAATTAACAAGTGAAAATTCTGAAAAGAGCTCTATTAAAATTGTTAAAAATTAAATATGCACATATATATGTGAAAGAATATTCCTGGACCCCAAATTAGGCTAAGCAGGATGGAAAGGTCATATAGAAATCTGGATATAGAAACTATTGGGAAAGGAAAAAGATTTTCTTAAGCTCTTTGACTTACTGCTCCCAGGACCTTCTCTTTGCAAGAGCCATGAGGGAGGGGCTAGGTATGGCAGATTAAAACTCTATCTTTGGGACAACCAGCAAGATGACGGCAGAGTAAGGAGCCCCATGAGTCACCTTATGCTACAGGGTAGTTAGTAATCACCCAGAGCTATCTAAAGCACCTGTTCTGGTCCAGGAGACCAGAAGAGCATCCTGCAACATCCTTGAAAGAATGGAAGGAGGAGACTGCCCATCTTCAGAGAAGATTCATGAGTAGAGCTGATGTGGTTGTAGAGGCTAACATGGCCACAGCCCCTCTTTGAGGAAATAAAACTGCACCTCAGCCTCGCCCTATTCACTCCCCCCCCCCTCCTCCTACCCCCCTTTTTTTATGGCTGCTAGGGCTGAGATAAGAATAGCTCTCACCATCTTCCTAGAAATCGTCCTCTAGGAAGTTAACAAGCCCGCGCCTCTCTCATCTGCCATCTACCTTAGCAACAAGAAACCACCTATCCCCAACCAATATCCATCTTTAAACCCACCAATCCCTACCCTCCTCCCCGTTCACGCCACTATGTTCCCGCCACTCCTACGCCCACCTATCAGCAATTACCTCACCCCTCTATGCTCTATAAATTGTGTTTCACTCCCCCAATAAAGGATCCAGCGCCATCATCCTGGGCTCGGTTGTTTTCTCTTCGGGGCCGCCTCGTTCTTACCCACGAACCCCACGTGAAGCCCCCCCACCGTGAAAGGCCTCATAGAGCATTACACACCACAGAGGCCAGTGTCCATCCTCCGCTGGTGGCACAAACTACCTTGGGAGCTATTCCATGGCTGGGAATTGAAAGCTCCACTTACCAAAAAGGGTGGAGAAAGAGATGGTTGGGCACCAACCTCAGCTACTGATTAGTAAATTCAGCAGGCTAAAGTATAATCCTAAGAACAGCTAAAGTTTGAACCTGTCCAAGTCAGAGAGGCCGGTAGCCACCATTTTAAATCCACACCAGCATGAGGGAAAGGGGGGTGGACTAAAAATCAGTGCTGGTAGGGACTGGCTTCTTTTCATCCAGATGGGATTAGAGCTCTAGCCTAAGCCCCAGCCCAACCTTTGGCAGGGAGGAAGCTGGGGAGACCTGCCCCAGCCTCTCCAAGAAAATACAGGCCATGCCACAGAGGCTGGTGATCAACTTACTCTGGTGAGACAAGCTGCCTCAGGAGCTATCCTGTGGCTGGAGTTGGAAGCTCCATTTCCCATAAATGGGGGAGGAAGAGATGGTTGGGCACCAACTTCAGCTACTGATTAGTTAATGTGGCTGGCTAAAGTATAACCCTAAGAATAGCTAAAGTTTGAATCTGTCCAAGTTGTAAAGAGGCCAGTAGCTATCATTTTTGACTCTGCCCCTGGCATGATGGGAAGTGGGGCTGACCTAAAATCACAGTGTTGGTAGGGACTGGCTTTTTTCTACCCAGATTGATTGCAGCCTTATCTTAGGCTCCACCTCTGGCAGGGAGGGAGCTGGCAGGACCTGCACCAGCCTCTCTGGGTAACTGAAGGTACATTCAGCTGGCACAGACTATATAGTATGAAGTCTATTCGGACAACTGCAATCATTTTGGACCCACATGGCATAGAGTACTGCCCACACCTGAAGCCCACGCCTGCAGCTCTATCCCTAACCCAGGCAGGAGAGAAAGGGGCGTGAAGCTTCATCAGTCTCTCTGGGCAACTACAATCTAGGCCTGCACAACTTGGATCATTACACATGGCTGTGGCTCTGTCCCTACCCCTGCAAAGGAGAAAGGTGGGAGAAACTTCATCATTCCCTGGGGCAAAGTGGAAAGCTTGAGCCTCTACAACTTACAGCACCAACTACATCTTCTGCTCCTACTACACAACCAGCAAGGGAGAAAGGACAAGAAAGCCCTAAACTAAAGATAGAAACTGCACCCAGAATAAATACATCTAGTAAGCCAGATGCCAAGACACCAACAACAATTACAATCCACACCAAGAAACAGGAAAATATGTCCCAGTTAAAGGAACAAGATAAACCTCCAGATGACATAAAAGAGTTGAGACAGCTAATCATAGATGGTCAAACAAAGCTCCTTAATAAAATCAATGAGCTGGCTAAAGAGATCAAGAATATTAAGAAGACATTAGATGAGCACAAAATGTTTTTGAAAGAAAGCATAGAAAAATGGCAGATCTTACGAGAGTGAAAGGTGCAATAAATGAAATTAAAAATACACTGTAGGCTTATAAGAGAAGATTTGAAGAGGCAGATGAAAGGATTGGTGAGCTTGAACAAATGGCCTCCAAAAGCGAACATACAAAAGAACAGATGAAAAAAAGAATGGGAAAAATTGAACAAGATCTCAGGCAACTAAATGACAGCAAGAGAAATGCAAACATGCATGTCGTGGGTGTTCCAGAAGGAGAAGAGAAGGGAAAAGGGGCAGAAGGAATATTTGAAGAAATAAAGGTAGAAAATTTCCCAAACCTATTTAAGGACATAAATATCCATGTCCTGGAAGTACAACATACTCTCATCTGAGTAAATCTCAATAGTCCAACTCCAAGACACATACTAATCAAAATGTCAACCACCAAAGATAAAGAGCGAATTCTGAGAGCAGCAAGAGAAAAGCAATGCGGAACATACAAGGGATACCCAATAAGATTAAGTGCTGATTTCTCACCAGAAACCATGGAGGCAAGAAGACAGTGTATATTTAAATATATTTCAGAAAACTACAATGCATTGTTAAAGGAAATAAAAAAAAAAAACCTAAATAATTGGAAGAACATTCCATGCTTACGGATTGGAAGTCTAAATATCATTAAGATGTTAATTATACCCAAATTAATATACAGACTCAATGCAATCCCAATAAAAATTCCACCAGCATTTTTTAAATAAAAGGAAAACATGATTATCAAATTTATTTGGAAGGGTAAGTGGTCCCGAAGAGCCAGAAACATCTTAAAAGGAAAAGCAAAGTTGCAGAACCCTTACTTCGGACTTTAAATCATATTACCTAGCTACAGTGGTAAAAACAGCATGGTAGTAGCTTAAAGGCAGACACACAGACCAATGGAACCTAATCAATGGTTCAGGAACAGACCCTTACATCTATGATCAAGTGATTTTTTGAAAAGATTTATTTATTTACTTTATTTTTCCTTATTTATCACCCCCCTCCCCCAGATGGTTCCAGATCTCTCTGCTCATTGTTTGCTTGCCTTCTCCAGGAGGTACAGGGAACCGAACCCAGGACCTCCCACATGAGAGGAAAGTGCCCAAAAGACTAACCACATCCACTCCCTTCAGGCTGTGGTGTCTCTTGGCTTGTGGCATCTGCTTATTGCAGCAGTTGTGGCATCTAGCTCATTGTGGCAGGGTTGGTGTCTAGCTTGTTTGTGGCAGGGGTAGCGTCTAGCTCATTGCGGCAGGTGTGGCATCTAGCTTATTGTGTTGGGGGCAGCATCTGCTTGTCTTCTTTTTTAGGAGCATCTGCTTCCCTATGGTCAAGTGATTTTTGACAAGCCTGTCAAACCCACCCATCTCAGGCAGAACAGTCCATTCAACAAATGGTACTGGGAAAACTGGATATCCATAGCCAAAAGAAAGAAACAGGACCCCTATCTCACACCTTATACAAAAATTTACTCATAATGTTTCAAAAACGTGAATATAAAAGCAAGAACCATAAAGCTTCTAGAATAAAATGTAGGAAAACATCTTCAAGACCTGGTGGTAGGTGGTGGATTCTTAAAGAGATAAGAGGAGGGCTGAGAAGGACTACTGAGGCTTAATGTATGTAGAAGTTCTAATAAACTTTACTGCAAAAGTGTGGAAATGTATAGAGTTGATGCTAACACATTATAGTGAGTATTATAAATGAGAATATGGCTGGAAAGGGTAGTCTAGGGATGTAAATGTCAGTTGAAAGAAAGCTAGAGAATAATCTTAGGACTGAATAACACAGTAAACCCAGAGGTGGATGAGAATTGTGGTTGATGTTACAGATGCAAGAGTGTCCTTTGTGAGCTAGAGCAGATGTAGGTCACTATTACAGGGTGGTGGGATGTGAAGAAACACGGGAAAAATATAACTGGAGTGACCTATGGACTGTGGTTAACAGCAATATTGTAATAATCATACATCTATGCTAAAGATGTACTGTGTTGATAATGGTGGAGTATGGAAAAAGTGTGCCAAATGTATGCTATGGACCATGGTAGGTGGTTATAGTTTGCTGATATTATCTAATCTGTAACTAATGTTCCACCACAGTGTGGTGTGTTGATGGAAGGGTGTTGTATGGAAATTCTGCACATGTGCATGATTGTTTTGTAACTTCTCAATTTCTATAATAAAAAATATATTTAAAAAAAATAATAGGGTGGGTTGGGGGAAAAAAACACCAAATGTAAGATAAGGACTATAGTTAGTAGTAAGACTTTGATTATATTCTTTCATAATTTATAACAAATGTCTCACAATTCAAGGTATTGGTGGATTGATGTATGAGACCCCTGTATGATGGTATGCATGTTTGCTTTGTAAGTTTACAACTTTTACTATACACTTATTGTTTATGTATGTTCATGTTTAAATGATATAAAATAATAATAATAATAATAATAATAATAATAATAATAGGGTGGATGGTGGGAAAATACACCAAATATAAGGACTTTGGTTAGTAGTAATATATTGAGGATGCTTTTTCATCATTGGTTAAAAACGTTTCACAAAAATGCAAAGTATTGGTGGTAGGGTAAGGTATGAGAGCCCTATATGATGTTATGTATGTTTGTTTTGTAAGTTCACAACTATTACTAACACTTATTGTTTATGTATGATGATGTACTTCAATAAATAAATAAAAAAAGTCTCTATCTTCTAGGCTTGGGAATTAAAAATCAGTTTGCCCTGTAATTCCCCAATTTAAACCTTTTAACAGCCTTAAAATAAGAATGGGTTATAATCTTATTACTAAATTTCAGTAAGTAAAGGAAAAGTCTTTGAAAGCTATGGAAAGATCTTTTCTAAATTATAATTAAAACAAATTAAACAATGCAAATATTCTTGCTGTCGTGATTTTGTAATAATCAGGGTAGACTAAACATTCGTCATATTAGAAACCATGCATGTGTCCCCAGACCTAGTTTTTCTCCCTAGGTCTGGTTTTTGGAATGCTAGTGATAAACTAAGCCTGATTTATTAAATGACCATCCTGTATGGGAAATTACTATAACTCTAGGTATCTTTGGTCAACCTTGAGAGCTGTAACAGTGGGGACAGATGTGGCTCCAATGGTTGGGTGTCTGTCTCCTATATGGAAGGACCTGGGTTCGGTCCCCGGGATGTCCTAGTAAAAATAAAAAAAGAAAAATAGAGAAGGCGCGTGGGCCACCAGGCCCCCTGTGCAGATGCGCTGCCAGGCCCCAAGCGCGGGTGTGCCATCAGACCCCGTGCGCGGGTGAGCCGCCAGGTCCCATGAGCGGGTGAACCATCAGGCCCAGCGAGCCATGTAGCAATATGATGACGTAACAAGAGAGTGACACAAGGGAGAGCGAAGATGAGATGCGCCAAAAAGCCAGGAACTAAGGTGGCGCAGGCAGTAGGATGCCTCTCTTCCACATCAGACGTTCCGAGGATCGAATCCCAGTGAAGACAGGAGGAGAAGGATGAGAAGAGAGGGCAGGAAATGAACACAGAAGTCACCCAGTGAATGGACACTGAAACAGCAAAAATGGGGGGAGGGGGAGGGTAAAAATGGATAAAAGTAAATAAATAAATAAACCCTTAAAAAATGTATAGGGGAGGAAGATACGGACTATAGTTAGTAGTAATTCTTTGACGATTCTCTTTCATGATATGTTAACATATGTTTCACAGCAATGTGGGGTGTTTGTGGGGTTAATGTATTGAAGCCCTGTATGATGTTATGCATGCTTGTTTTGTAAGTTCACGATGTTTGCTGAACACTTATAGTTTATGTATGTTCATGTATGAATGATATACTTCAATAAATTGTTTTAAAAAAATAAAAATAAAACAAAATTAAACAATTGTAATATATCTAGAACCTAGAAGTCAGTATGATTTTAAGGTTATTCATAGTGTTAGAATTTTATTAAAGAAAAGAAGTTTTAGCCTCCTGTAAAAGAAGGAAAAAGAACATTCCTTGCATAAACTATAATGGTTTCAATTTTATTTAGCTTGGGTGTTATCTCCCTAGGTCTATAGAATACCACGTAAATAAATTAACATTATATGTATTAAATCTTTAAGATGATAGAAATTTTAAGTACATGTTTAATGAAATTAAGATAAAGTAATTTCGTTGGTTGCTAATTATAATATAAAAGCTTACTTAAAGGTAAAGTAAGTAGTCTATATGTTTATGGTTAATTATAAGGAGTTTATAAAAGCATCTTCTAAACTGAAGCATTTAAATGGCTAATTTCAGAAAGTCATTATTAATTAGAAACCTAAATTGATGTTAATAATGAAAAGTAACTTCATAACAGGGAAACCTATCAGAGGCCACCTCTATCTGCATATTAAAGTGTTGGTAAGGAAAGATAACCTTGATTCCATTGGCAATCTTAGATTTTCATAAAATAATGGAGAAAGTAGTTTTTAGCAGTTTCTACTGCTAAAGTAAAATACCTGTTAATTAACATTATCATGGTAAAGGTGTAGAAGTAAAAAGCAAAGTACTAAAATAGTTAAGTTCATTTGATATGTTATAAACTGAATTGGATGTGTTTAGAAAGTATATAAAAATTAAAAGAGATAGACTTCAGTATTGTCAAACTGTCTTATGCAGTCAAACCAGGGCTTCAGTACACTGCATGGTGCCTCTCCATTTGAGTTATTGGCTAGGTTGGTCACTGACCACTAAAACAATAAAAGCATCTACTACATTTTTGAACATGCTCCTGAAGTGGATGGAGAGTACATTGTAGTTTCAGACTCCTGCAGCAGCTGGGAATGGCTCGATATGGCCAGATGTACAGTGGACAATGCTTCCAGACTGGCTCTGTTTCATAGTGCCAAAGGGCGATATGCACCAGGCTGGTGAAACAATGGAGCCTTACCTTCTTTGTCTCTCTCTAGGATCAATGGTGCTGCAGCATGATGGCCTGTGTGACGGACATACCAAGAGGAGCAATAATTACCAGAGAACTGTGAGTAGAATTTGAACCAACACAATTGGCATTATGACTTGCTCCCATGGAGAGACAGCATGTATAGTATCCAAACCTGTAGCTTAGGTTTATTAACTGCATCTCATAGAGGAAATTGTGAATTGATTAGTTTTAAATAGTGTACTTATATGCCTGATAATTATGATGATATCTTTTCCATTCTAGGTCATATGCAGAGGGATATTGAACATGTTAAAAGTCCTGGAAAACTTAATTCATTTTCTAAGTAGTTTATTAATGTGCCTATAAGACAAAAGAATGTCCCTTTTAAGTACTGCCTTTATTTTACTTGCCATATGCCTGTCTTGTTGTTGTCTATGCTGTCTTTGTGACTTTATGTCTAGGGCAGTGCCTCTCTTCATACCTCTCCTGGCAATCTTAAGCATAACCACCACAGTGGGAATGGAGTTGGCAGTTTATACCCAAACCCAGCAGGTCTACCACAATCTCTCCCTAGAATTAACCAACAGCACAAACGAACTCAAGGAATAATGCTGTTTCCCATCAACTTTGGGAGGATGCAGCCTCTGAAGGCACCTGACCTTTCTCATTCTCATGGTCCAGTATGGCATGGCTGGCCCCTTTTTGGGCCCACCTACCACCATCTTCTTTATCCTTTTAGTGGGATCATGTATCTTCAAAATTCTAATTAAGTTTATTTCTTACAGAATCAATGCCTTATTAGTCATGTGGGGATTTCATCCAGTTATAACCAGGGTACTGGACCCATCTTCTCTCAACCATAATAGAATAGCCAGAGGATTTTACACCTTGTCAGGTAGGGCCTACTCCCCCTAATCAGCAAGAAGTAGCTACAGGAGAATGACCATTGCCCTTCAGCACATCCTTAAGAATAAGGATGTAAACCCTCTGAGAGGGGAGTTGAGGCAGGTAAGTATAGAGAAAAGGAAGAGTTGAGTCACAACTGAAGACCCAAGAGACAACATGGCCAACAGACAACCTGCCCAGCAGACAACATGGCCATGAGACCCTGCCCAGAAACCTCCTGAGGGATCCCACAAGACCCTGAAATGAGAATCTCATTTAGAATAAGAATCCTGTTTGGGGCCAAGAGTAAGCTCTGGATATCCTCAAAAGGCCTCACCATTGGCCCCTGAAAAATGACAGGGGGGCAACCAATCAGATCAGCAAACAGACTTTAAAAAGCCCTGTTCTGGGGTCCTACACTCGCAACTCACCCTGCTGTTCACCCATGGTCCATACCTCAGCATGAACTGTGTACTTTTCTCATTTTCTTGTTTCTTAATAAACTCTTTACTCCCTTGCTTACCCTATGGCAAGTCTTTAAATTCTTTTATGCAACATAAGCCAAGAACTAGAAGCCCCAAAACCAGAGCCATCCAGTAACAAAAGCACAGCTTAACTGGGTCCTCTGCTCATGGACTCCTGATGGTCCAATCAAGGCATTTGCTAGGTTTAGTTCCTTTCTGGAACTCAAGGTCCTCTTCTAAGTTCTTGCAGTTGTTGGAAGAGTTCAGCTCCTTGCAGTTGTATCACTCATGATGACCTGTTTCTTCAAGTCCAGAAGGAAAGAAAGTTTCTAACTTTCTTCATCTCTAACCTGTAGACCCTCTTTAAAGAGTGCATCCAATTAGGTCAGGCACACTCAGGATATTCTCCTACTTGATTAATTTAAAGTCCACTGACTTGGGACCTCAACTGCATCTGCAAAATACTTCAACATTGCCATATAACATAACCTATCTACAAGAGTGATATTATATCACATTTGCTATATTCTATTCATTAGAGGCTAGTTATATTTGAGCTAGATTAGGTTAAGAAAGCAATTTATTGGCACATGTAATCAAACTAAGAATGGAAAGAATTGGGGTGAAGATGAAAACAGGCTTCTCCCTTCCTCTCCCTGTCCCTGTCCCTCTCCTTCTCCCTCTTTTGCTTTGGTATGTGTGTCAACTTCTGGTCTCAATTCAGCTGTCTCTCTAAGGATAGCACTATGACCAGGGAAATTTCTGGGCTCATATAACCTTATATTTGAAAAGTGAAAGAAAAGAGCCCTTTCTCTTTCTTCAGTTTGAAAAAGTATTATAGAAAAACTGTGATTTGGTCCATCACGAGACATATCCCTAACTCTTTGAAGTCAGGTGGAACATGGTGATAGGCAGCCCCTATTAGTACCATTTAGATAAGAAGAGAATTTTCCAAAAGGATGGGTAGCACTGACATGTCCAATATGAGAATTGTTGTAAGTTGAGGAACCATCTCCAAAGCTTATGAGCCAGTAGTTGAGTTTGATTTTTTTTCCTCCAATGACAGAGAGGAAAAACTTGGAACCAAAGAGGCCTGGAATGTAAGAGAATTTGTGCCTGGAAGAAAAAGAGCACGGTTTTCATTGATGAGAGTAGCAAAATAAAGCTATTGGTTTTTCAGCTCTGTGAAGTGTTCTACTAGCTCTTTAAGTCTAGGAGCTCCATCACCCATTATAAAACCTTCTGATTCATTGAAATAGAAAAAAATAAAAGATCTTGCTCTCAAGGAAATGGCCTTGTGATGCAATTGTTTTTCTTGTACTCATATTCTTCAATTTGCTACTGACTCACATTATCATCATGAGCAAGCCACCTAATATTATTTTGGGGTCTAAATGTCTCTGTGTATATGTGAGTGAAAGCAGAAAAGCACAATACCAGTTACTTTACAGGGTATTAAATTTCTGAATATATCTTGAGCAGAGTTACAGTAGTTCAATATTTAAACAAGGCCATTCTAGTTGGGAACACTCAAAACCATCCTTCTTCAATTTTCCAATATTTCCCAGTGTACTTGTGAATATGTAGTAACAAGCCCATTGAATACAAAGTAGGGCATTTTAGTGTTAAGACTGCTTCCTTTCGAGTATCGCACTATTGCAGAATACTGCAATAGTCAAAACATAAACTTGAAGAAAAGAAGTGATGAAATTAATTTTCACCAAAATGATCTTTATTATTTATACCTTGTGGAAAAAATCTTCCACAATTTTAAATTAACTTAACTAAAACTCCAGGTCATGATTCTCTCTGAGTTTCCAAGAGTAAAATGGATTCATGTTTTTCTTAGCACAAGTCTACAAAATGCTTTAGGAAATGGAGTAGTAGCTAAAAGGAAGTTGGTACCAAGTCTATTTTTCTCCATTAGACATGGATTCGAAGAACCTGGGACATATTAAACACAAATTGAATTGTGCAGTTAATCTCTCTCTTTTATTATCACTCTCACTCTTACATACATATTCTCTCTTCTTCCCCATGAACTTCTAATTACTTTGTCCCTATACTTTAAATATGTCTATGAAGGAATCAAAGTAGTGGTACTATCATTTCCATTTTTCAGGTGGGGAAGCTTAAATAAATTTTCTAGAATTATATTTCAGGTTGAATTAGAACCCAAACCTTGTTTGACTCCTGGTCTGGGGCTAAACTGGAAAGGCCCTGCTTTGAGTCAAAACTCCTGCCTCAGCCCTGATCTTGCCTCATGCACTCCTCTGGTTACTTCTTTGCTCTGCTAGGCAATGGAACTTCTGGAATGCTTACTCCTGATATCTCTCTATGCCTGTGAAGGCTGGATTTTCCATGTCATTGGGATGGTTCTTCCATTCATTCAGGGTTTTTATACTGAATGTTTCTTCTTCAAAAGCTATTCCAATAGATACTTATATGAATTATCGCCAATATTTATTCAGGGATCTACCCAAATGCTAATTTCTGGGAAAGAGATTTTCCTTGTCCGCCTTATTAAGGAACGCACCTGGGTCACTCTCTATCTCCTTACTTTGATCTATTTTCAATCATTGCACTCATCTTTCCTGACATTAAAGCCTATATTTATTTATGTGTCTGTTTCCCTACTAGAATATAAACTCGATAAGAAGAGGGCTTTTGTTTTTTTTCTCTTGGTTCACATCACATAAAACTTGTTGCATCACACATATTAAGTACTGAAGAAATATTCTGATAATGAGAAAGAATATTTATTAAGTATCATTCTTATGACAGGTGCTGTAGAGTTTAGTTCCAGGGAAATAAAAATGAATAGTATATTCATATTCCACTCAAGAGCTACAAGTTTGGAGGGGGAGATGGGTAAACATGCATGGGTAAACAAGCAATTATGGCTGTGATATGCTCTGAATTTAGAGGTTCAAACTGGCATGAAGTTCCATGGGAGAACTTCAAGCTGCCTTTTTCTGAAGATGACAGAACTTCCTACTTAGAGGAGATGGTAACTGGATTGGACTTGATGCATGACTAGGAGTTTGTCAAATCAAAAACAGAGAGGAAGGCATTCCAATTAGAAGAACCACATTTGCAAAGACTTAGAGATCAGAAAGGAACATTATATTTAGGAAGTATTTTAGCACATTTAAAATGGCATTATGGGAGGAGCAGATGTGGCTCAAGCAGGTGAGTACCCTCCTCCACATGGGGGTGTCCCAGGTTCAGTTCCCAGTGCCTCCTAAAGAAGACAAAGAAACAATGAGCAGACAACAAGCAGACATCAACCAAAAATAACAAGCAGACAATGAGCAAAAACAATGTGCAGACAATGAGCAGACAATAAGAAAAGACAATGAGCAAAATCAAATGAGCAGGGAGCGGATGTAGCTCAAGCAGTTGAGTGCCTGTCTCCCACATGGGACATCCTGGGCTCAGTTCCCACTGCCTGATAAAGAAAAAACAAACAGACAATGGGCAAAAAAAGCAATGAGCAAAAACAACGAGCGCAGACAATGAGAAAAAACAACAAGCAGACAGATAAGAGAGCCATTTCAGGGGGAGGGGAAATGGCATTATGGAAGGCGGAGAGTTGTGGGAGAAAGCAGATATGTTCAGTCATCAGGGTTAGATAGGTTTCTTTTGAAATGTGGGCAAATAATATATTGAATGTATTTTTATGCCATTAAGAAATAGTGAAAGGTATTTAGGTGTTTTTGAGGAGTGGTAGGAAGGCTTTGGTTCCATCATTTCTTAAGTCTGCAAACAAACTAATTCAGCAAGTATTTGAATCTGTGATTAGTCTGGGCAAGGTAAGTTTAAATTCAGGGCATTCAGTGACATGGATTATGTGAAAATCTTGTTATTATTACTAGAACTTGAAGAACTATGGAGCCACTTTCCTATGAGTAATGTAATGGGCACAAATATTTTAACTGGATTCTGAAGGAACATGGGAAGTAGGGTGTGGGGATTTGGAACTGTATGTACCCCAGAAAAACATGTCTTAAATTTAATCTACCCTTGTGGGTGTAAACCCATTGCAATTAGGACCATTTGCTGAGGTTACTTCAGTTACGGTGTGGCCCACCTCAATCAGGATGGATCTGAATCCTATTAATGGAGTCCTTTATTAGAGAATGAAATTCAGACGTAGAGAGAAAGCTACAGAAGCAAGAAGCTGAAATCAAAGAAACCCAGAAGAGAAGGGATAGACCAAAAGATATTGTCTTGTGATTTGTCACGTGACAGAGGAGCCAGGATCACAGGAAACCAGCCCCAGCAGCCAGTCTTTGGAAAGAAAGCATCACCTTGATGATACCTAGATTTGGACGTTTTCTCAACTTCAAAACCCCGAGTAAATAAATTCCCATTGTTTAATCTGAACCATTTAAATGGTATTTGTTTTGAAATATTTGCTGGGAAACTAAAATATATGGCTAAAGTCAGTGTACTCAGAGTGGGCCAATGGGCAAACCTTAAACAAAACATAAAATAATTAAATATTTAATTGAATAAAAATAAGCAAAACATGGTGCATCTGTGAGATGAGGCACCAAGGTAAAATAAAATTTGTTATTTGGAGTCTGGGTGGGACTGAAAAATCTTATAATATCCTGATTAATTTTCAGAAACATATGGTAAAGCTGAGGTTAAGTACTAGATACTAGACTATATAAGGAGTTTGGGAATTTCACTGAAGATACCTATCTTTAAAATACCCAAGTAAAATTTGATAGAACCAATAAAGCATCAGGACAAACAAGTAAAAACGGGATTGAAGTAATAAGAATGAGTGGATCTATCCCCCTTTAATTATCTCTTGTTTTATTTTGGTTCAGTAGGTTCACCCATTGAACTCTCTTTCAGAAATGAATAGATTAAGAAGAAGGTTTTAAATTTCTTCTTGATAGGAATCTCCTCTTTTTCTTTGCATAATTCCTATCTATCTCAAATTAGATGCTCAATAAGTATTTTTAAAATTGAGAATATTAATACAAGCTCAAGTCTCACATAGCACATACTATGTGCCAGACCCTGATATAAGTACTTAACATATAGTCTTTGATCCTTACATCGATCCTATAAATTAAGTACTATTATTCTTTCTATTTTACATTTGACGGAATTGAGACAGAAAAAGGCTTAGGGTTAAATTTATCAAAAGATGTACACTGAAAACCATAAATTATTGCTGAAAAATGTAAAAAGAACTAAATGAATGCAAAGAAAACTATGTTCATGGAGTGAAAACAATATTGTTATGTAGTCACCTCTCTCCAAATTGACCTATAAATTCAATTTCTTTCAAAGTTCCAATAGAGTTTTTGCTGCTGTAAAATTGATAAACATTATAAAATTCCTATGGAAATGTAAAGGGTCTAAAAAAACCAAAACATTTTTGGAAAAGAAGTTACTACAAAGCCACAGAGTGATAGTTTGAAGCTGTAGTAACCCAGAAAAATATGTTCTTAAACCTAATCCATTCCTTTGGGTGTGAACTTATTGTAAGTGGGGCTTTTGATGAGGTTACTTCAATTAAGGTGTGGCCCACCTCAATCAGGTGGCCCACCTCAATCAGTCTCATTGACTGCCGCAATAAACAGTGCCTCAAACTGTGGGGCTTCTGAGGGCTCTAGACAAATCCAGACACTATAAGTTGGGCAAACAAGATCAGGAATTTGGCACCCTGTCATTAGGTCTTACTGTGGAATTTATGCTCCCCAGTGTAATAGAGTTAGATTCATTTGTAGTTTCCCTACATATGGCTCTTCTGCCTCTTTCATTTGAACCTATAACTAGCACTATACTTGTTAAATATATGTCCCAGAGACTTAAACCTTTGGTCTGTTCATGCACCAGTTGAGCCTTGAATCTCAGCAGAGTTGCCACATCTTCTCTCCAGTTCATCGGACTCAACCAGGACAACTAACAAGAGATGATGATGGACAACACCCATCCCAAGAAACAGAAAGTGTCTGTAACTGCAAGCAATATGGTCCCATCCCTCTGATCTAAGCCCCCTCTCAATTAGAAACAGAGTGGGCATCACCATCCCAAAATCCTCAAGATTGGGGAATGAACAATGGATGAAAGTAGACTTATTATTCTATTATAGACTTTTTATTATTCTAGCAATGGAAGAACTTGTATCATTGATATAAAGGCAGTGGCCACCAGAGGTTCTGAGGTGAGAGAGAAGGAAGAATAGTTATAATATGGGGGCATTTTGGGGACTTTGGCATTGTCCTGCATGCTATTGCAATGACAGATACAGACCATTACATATTTTGTCATAACTTACAAAACTGTGTGGGATAAAGGGTAAACTATAATGTAAACTATAGTCCATGGTTAGTAGCAATGCTTAAATATGTTTTCATCAATTGTAACAAATGTACCACACTAATGAAGGATGTGGTTAATGTGGGAAAGTGTGTGTGTGTGGGGGGGCATATGGGAATTCCTTATATTTTAAATGTAATTTTTATATAATCTAAAGCTTCTCTAAAAATAAAAAAAAAGGTAAATATAGCTCATTGCATCAGAATAGGGATTCCAGAAATCAATCCACTAATATGTGGTCAGTTAATTTTTTTTTCATTTTAGAAACAATTTATTGAAGTATATCATTCTTACATGAACATACATAAATAAGTGTATAGAAAAAGTTGTGAACTTGCAAAACAAACATGTGTAACATCATACAGGGCTCACATATATCACCCCACCAAAATAACTTGCCTTGTTGTGAAACATTTGTAACAAATTATGAAAGCATATTCAAAGTATTACTACTAACCATGGTCCATATCTTACATTTGGTCTATTTTCCCCAAACCCACCCTATTATTTTTTTGTTCATAAACCATATAATTTATCCAAAGTGTACCATCAATGGCATTTGGTAAAATCACCAAGTTGCACATTCAATATTAGAGCATTTTCATTACTCCAAAAAAAAAAACAAAACCCAAAAATATCATACCCATATGTTGCACTATTAATTATAAATCCTATGATGTGCTTTCACCATTTCTATTCATTTACAAGCATTTACAAACAACTTTTTACCAATTTTGCATAGATTAAACCTCAACTTTCCCATTCTTTATTCTATGGAGACCTATATTGTAGCTATTAACTTCACGAGTTTGCTCATTATTTAGTTCATAATAGGGAAATCATACAATATTTGCCCTTTTGTTCCTGGCTTGCTTCACTCTACATAATGTCCTCCACATTCATTGATGTTGCCATATACTTCATGACTTCATTTCTTACAGTTGAATAATATTCCACTGTGTTTATATACCACAGTTTGTTTATACACTCATCCATGATGGATACCTGGCTTGTTTCCCTCTTTTGGCAATTGTGAATAATGTTGCTATGAACATTGATGTGCAGATGTCTGTTCATGTCATTGCTCTCAGTTCTTATGGGTATATACCGAGTAAGAGTATTGCTGGGTCACATGGTAGCTCTATATCTAACTTCCTTAGGAACCACCAGACGTCCACAGTGGCTGTACCATTCTACGTTCCCACCAACAATGAAGAAGCATTCCTATCTCTCCGCCTCCTCTCCAACACTTGTAGTTTTCTGTCTTTTTGTTAGTGGCCATTCTAGTAAGTCTGAAATGATATCTCATTGTACCTTTGATTTGCATTTCCCTAATGGCAGTGTTATCGAATATTTTTTTAATGTGGTTTTTTTTTCCATTTGTAATTTTTCTTTAGAAAAATGTCTATTCAGGTCTTTTGCCCATTTTTAAAATTGGGTCTTTTTATTGTTGAATTGTAGGATCTCTTGATGTATCATGGATATTAGACATGATATTTGATGTGTGATTTCCAAATATTTTCTCCCATTGAGTAGGCTGCTTTTTTACCCTCTTCACAAAGTCATTTGAGGGGCTGAGTTGTTGAATTTTGAGGAGATCCCATTTAGCATTTTTTTCTTTAGTTGCTCATGCTTTGGGTGTAAGGTTTAAGAGACTCCCACCTACTACAAGGTCTTTTACATGTTCCCCTACATTATCTTCTAGCAGTTTTAAGGTCCTGGCTTTTATATTTAAGTCTTTGATAGATTTTGAGTTGATTACTGTATAGGGAGTGAAATAGAGGAACTCATTAAATCTTTTGTTTAAGGATATCCAGTTTTTCCAGCATCATTTGTTGAAGAAACTGTTCTGTCCCAGAAAAGTGGACTTGGTAGGCTTATAAAAAAAATCAGTTGGCCATAGCAGTGAGGGTCTATTTCTGAACTCTCAAGTCTATTCCATTGATCAATGGGTTTATCATTATGCCAATACCATGCTGTTTTGATCACTGTAGCTTTATAACACACTTCCAAGTCAGGAAGCGTGACTCTTCTGACTTTGCTATCTTTTTATAGGATGTCGTTGGCTATTCAGGACCCCTTTGCATTCCAAATAAATTTGGTAATTGAGTTTTCTATTTTTGTAAAGTAAGCTTTTGGAATTCTGATTGGCACTGCATTGAATCTATAAATCATTTAAGGTAGAATTGACATCTTCACGATGTTTAGTCTACCAATCCATGAACACGAAATATCCTTCCATTTGTTTAGGTCTTCTTTGATTTTTTTCAGCAGTGTTTTGTAGTTTTCTGAATACAGATCATTTAAATACCTGGTTAAATGAATTTCTAGATATTTGAGTCTTTTTGTTGCTATTGTAAATGGAATTTCCTTTCTTGATTTCCTCCTCAGCTTGCTCATTGCTAGTGTTTAGAAATGCTACTGATTTTTGCAGGTTGATTTTGTATCCTTTCACTTTGTTGAATTCATTTATTAGCTCTAATTGCTTTATTGTAGGTATTTCAGGATTTTCTAAATATAGGACCATGTAATCTACATATAGTGAGAGTTTTACTTCCTCTTTTCTAATTTGGATGCCTTTTGTTTCTTTTTCTTGCTGTATTAGTTAGCCAAAGGAGTGCTGATGCAAAATACCAGAAATCTGTTGGCTTTTATAAAGGGTATTTATTTGGGGTAGAAGCTTACAGTTACCAGGCCATAAAGCTTAAGTTTCTTCCCTCACCAAAGTCTGTTGCCACATGTTGGAGCAAGATGGCTGCTGGCATTTGTCAGGGTTCAGTCTTCTTGGGTGCCTCTCTTCCCAGGGCCCCATTTCTCTCCAGGTTCAACTCCTCTGTTTTCTCCACAAGGTCAGCTGTGGACTATAAGGTTCTCTAGGCTTTGCCTTTCTCTACAAGGCCAGCTGTGGAGCTGTCAGGTGAACGGCTCATCTCTTTTTCCAGGGCCTTCTCTCCTTCTTCATGACCAAGCTCTTCTGTGTGCTTACTTGCTGGGGCTCCAGCTCAAAAACTCCAGCATCAAAAACTCCAACTCTGTCTTTGCCATGTCTTTTATCTGTGAGTCCCCACTCACCAAGGGGCAGACCCTCAATGCCTTACTGATGTGGCCCAATCAAAGCCCTAATCATAATTTAATTAAGTAAAAGTAAAACCTCTGAGTCCAATACACTCTAACACACCCAGAAGAAAAGACCAGTTTACAAACATAATCCAATATTTCTTTTTGGAATTCATCAATAATATCAAACTGCTACACTTGCCTAATTGCTCTAGCTAAAACTTCTAACCCAATGTTGAATAATAGTAGTGACAATGGGAATCCATGTCTTCTTCCTGGTCTTAGAGGGGAAACTTTCAACTTCTCTCCACTGAGTACAATGTTGGCTGTGGAATTTTCATATATGCCCTTTATTATGTTGAGGAGCTTGCTTTCTATTCCTATCTTTTGAAGTGTTTTTATGAAGAAAGGATGCTGGGTTTTGTTAAATGCCTCTTCTGCATCAATCTATATGTTCATGTGTTTTTTTCCCTTTGATATGCTCATGTAGTATGTTATGTTAATTGATTTTCTTACATGGAACCACCCTTGCATACAGGAAAAAAAACCAATTGATCGTGATATGTAATTCTTTTGATATGCTGTTGAATTTAATTTGCAAGTATTTTGTTGAGAATTTTTGCATCTATGTTCATTAGCAATATTGGACTGTAATTTTCTTTTCTTGTATCTTTATCTCGCTATTAGAGTGTTGTTGGCTTCATAAAATGTGTTGGGTAATTTTCCTTTCTTTTTAATTTTTTGGTAGAGTTTAAATGAGACTGATATTAGTTATTCTTAAAATATTAGGTAGACTTTACCTGTGAAGTCATCTAGTCCTGGACTTACCTTTGTTGGAAGATTTTTAATGACTGAGTCAATCTCTTTATTTGTTGAGTTCCTATATTTCTTATAGAGTCAATTTAGGTTGTATGTACATTTTTAGGAATTTGTCCATTTCATCCAGGTTTTCTAATTTGTTGGTATATATAGTTTCCCATAATATCCTCTTATAATCCTTTTTATTTCTATGGGATCAGTTGCAATGTCCCCCCTTTCGTTCCCAATTTTATTTACTTGCATCTTCTCTCTTTTTTCCTTTGTTAGTCTTGCTAAGAATTTGTCAATTTTATTGATTTTCTCAAACAACCAGCTTTTGGTTTTGTTGATTTTCTCTACTGTTTTTTTTTTTTTCTTTCTCAATTTCATGTATTTCTGCTCTAATATTTGCTATTTCTTCCTTTCTGCTTGCTTTGGGAGTGGTTTGCTCTTCTTTTTTCTAATTTCTCACATTGTTCAGTTAGGATCTTCAATTTTAACTCTTTCTTTTTTTAATTAAGGAATTTAGGGCTATAAATTTCCCTCTCAGTGCTTCCTTTACTGTATTCCATAAGTTTTGATAAGTTGTTTTCTCATTTTTTCTTGTCTCGAGATATATCCTAATTTTTCTTGCAATTTGTTCTTTGACCCACTGATTGTTTAGGAGTGTGTTGTTTAGCCTCCATATATTTGCAAAATTTCCCCTTCCCTGCTTATTGCTCATTTCCAGCTTCATTCCATTATGATCAGAGAAGGTGTTTTGGAGAATTTGAATCTTTTAAAATTTACTGAGAGCTGTGTTGTGACCCAGTATGTGGTCTATTCTGGAGAAAGATCCATGAACACTTGAGAAGAATGTATGACCAGTTGATTTGGGGTACAATGTTCTATATATGTCTGCCAGGTCCAGATCACTTATTATGTATTTCAAGTTCTCTGTATCCTTGTTGATCTTATGTCTAGTTGTTCTATTTATTGGTGTCGGTGGTGTGTTGAAGTCTCCAACTATTATTGTAGAGATGTCTATTTCTCCTTTCAGTTTTTCCAGAGTTTGCCTCATGTGTTTTGGGGCACCCTGGTTAGATGCATAGATATTCATGACTGTTATTCCTTCCAGGTGGATTTTAAGTTTTATTAATATATAATGACCTTCTGTGTCCCTTATCACTTTTTTTACATTTAAAGTCTGTTTTGTCTGACACCAGTGTAGCTAAATCTGTTCTTTTGGTTACTCACCCAGTGTCATCTTATTTGTGTGAAATATATTTTCAAACCTTTCACTTTGTCTATTTGCATCCTTGGGTCTGAGCTGAGTCTCTTGTAGATAGCATATAGATGGCTTATGTTTCCTTATCGATTCTGTCAGCCTGTGTCTTTTGATTGGGGAGTTTAATCCATTAACATTCAATGTTATTATTGTAAAGGCATTACTTACTTCAACCATTTTATCCTTTGACTTTCATATGTCATATCTTATTTTTGTCCATCTTTTTATATTTTTAGTTACCCTTTCTGATAGTCTTCACTTCTATACAGTCTTCCAAGCCTCTCTCTCTTTTCTTTTCTGGCTGCAGAATTCCTTTTATTGCTTTCTGCAGAGTTGGATTCTTGTTTCCAAACTCTCTTAGCTTTTATATATCTGTGAATATTTAAAACTCACCGTCATATTTGAAGGACAGTTTTGCTGTATAAAGAATTCTTGGCTGGCAGTTTTTCTCTTTCAGTACCTTAATTATATCATACCACTGCTTTCTTGCCTCCATGGTTTCTGAAGAGATATCCACACTAAGTCTTATTGGATGTTCCTTGTATGTGATGTTTTGCTTTTCCCTTGCTGCTTTCATTATTTTCTTTTATCTTTGACATTTGGCCTATGAATATTATGTGTCTTAGGATAGGTCTATTTGAATTTATTCTAATTGGAGTATGCTTTGTTTCCTGAATACATATATTCATGTATTTATAAGAGTTGGGAAATTTATGGTCATTATTTTCTCAAATATTCTTTCTGATCCTTTTCCCTTCTCTTGTACTTCTGGAAGTCCCATAACATTTATGTTGGTGTACTTCATGCTATCATTCAACTCCGTGAGTCCCTGCTAAATGTTTTCCATTCTTTTCTCTTTCTGTTCTTCTCTCTTTTCAATTTCAAATGTTCTTTTCTCCATGTCTCTGATTCTTTCTTCCATGATTTCAAATCTGCTATTGTGTGCCTCTATTGTATTTCTTTTTTTGAGGTTCTGGGGCTGGGGATTAAACCCAGGTCCTCATGTATAGGAAACCAGCATTCAACCACTGAGTCACATTGGCTCCCCCAAGTTGTTTTTTTCATTTGTTTGCTTGTTGAATTTTATTTAAGGAAGCACTGAGAACCAAACCTGGGACCTCCCATGTGGGAAGTAGGTGCTCAACTGCTTGAGCCACATCCATTCCCTTCTATTCTATTTTTAATCCCATTTTTTGTGTCTTTTATGCCTAGAAGTTCTGTTAATTTTCTATACAAAATGTCAAATTTTTCTTTCTGCTCACCCAGTGTCTTCTTAGCTCTTCTATTTATTTAGCCATGTTGTCCTTCAACTCCATGATTTGATTTAGGAGATTTGTATGAACTTCACTGATTGACTGTTTCAGTCCTGTGTCTTGGCTGGAGCTTTGCTTTTTTTCTTTTGCCTGAGTTATATCTTACTTTTTCTTAGCATGACTTGTAATTTTTTACTGATATCTAGGTATCTGATTCTGATGCTGAGTTTACTCTGATGTTTAGTTTCTCTCTCTTGCCCAGGGATTTACTGTTAAGTAGCTGTGTGCTACCACTGTTCTTTACCTCCTCATTCAACAAGGATTGCCCTTGTTTAACTACTCAAACCAGGGCTAAGGACCCAGTAATGGGGTGCAGGCTAGTTTCCAAGAGCCTTGGAGAGGGGGGCAGTTAAGTCACCTGCTTGCTTCTTTTATTTATTTATTTATTGTTATTTTTCTCTATTTGTGCACTTTTCCGGTCTGACCAGCTGATGGCACTCTTAGCTAGACCTTTCAGATCAGACCCCAGGTGCTAGGGTCAAATGCATTCAGTGTAGCTCTGTGGTGGGTGATGCAGAAGCAATGTCCTCAGGGCTGGCCAACCCTGACATGCAAACCTTCAGAAACTGTTCTCCTCCTTAGGCTGGCCACACCCTTCCTCCCTCTGACTCAGGATAGTAGAGATAGTATTTGAGAAGGGTAGTAGAGATAGCATTTGAGAAGGCAAGTTATCTTTAGCTCCCTGCTGGCTCTCAGGGCAAACAATGTTACGGCCCCACCTGGCCTGGAAGTGTGAGACCCCTCCAATGCATCAGACCAAGTTCCCTGGCCAAAATCTGAATTTCCTGTCACCTGTGTTCTACCCTTTTCCATTTCTTGGGGAAGAGGACCCCTGCAACTTCCTCAGTCTGGACCCACTGCAGTCCACAGCTACTGCAGTCTGTAGACTAGTCGTTGCTATGAAGGTGAGGGGATGAATGTCTGCTGCTGTTGTAGCTTTACTCAGGGGATTTTTCAGCCAGTTATCTCCTTTCCTTTACCTCTTTCTCTTCTGTGTGGCGTCTCCCTTTCCCCTGGTGTCCTGAGCCACGGAGAAGCCCTCCAGACAGTCTCTGCCTGTCCTTTGGCTATTTTTTCTGGGTGGTCAATTCAGTTTTGAAAAATTTGCCAAATAATTGAATTGTCACAATGTTGCTGGCAACAATACTTATGGGAAAATGATCTTTGATCTTTGCTTTACTCCATATACAAAAATTAATTCAAAATGTATCATATACATAAACAACATACATAAAACTATAGAACTTTGCACAGAAAATATAGGCAAAATATCTTTACAACTTTTGATTACACAGGGATTCTTTAGATAGGGCAATAAAAGTATGGACCATAGAAGAAAAGTTGATAAATTATAGTTAATAATAATTAAAATCTTGATCCTTTAATGACATAGATAAGAAAATGAAAATGTAAGCCACAGATTGCAAGAAAATACTTTCAAAACATTGATTTAAAAAGGGCTTGTATCTAGAACACATAAATACTCCTACCACTATATAAAGCAGCACAAAACAATGCAATTTTTTTAAAAAGCAGGTCAAAACTTTTAATAGCCACTTTCCCAAAGAAGATATATGAATGGCAAATAAGCACAGAAAAAATGCTCAACATCATTATTGATTAGAGAAATGCAAATTAATACCACAAGTTATCACACATATGTACTAGAAAAGCTAAAACAAAATGACTGACAATACTAAGCTTGACAAAGATGTGGAGCAATAGGAAATATATATTGTTGCTACTGGTGAGAGTGCAAAATGATGCAGCCACTTTGGAAAACAGTTTGGTACTTTCTTATCAAGTTACACTTAACTCTCAGCAATTCCAGTCCTATGTATTTACACAAGAGAAATCAATGTATATGTCCACACAGAGACAGATACTTGAATGTTCATTATAGATCTATTAATCATCTCCCCAAACTGGAACAACCTAAATTTCCATTAATTAGTGAATGAGTAAACAAATTATGGTGTATAATACAATAGAATATCATTCAGCAATAAACCAGAACAAAGTACTGATACATGAAGCAACATGGAAACATTGCAAAAGCATTATAGTAAATAAAACAGCTAGACACAAAAGACATTATACTATGTGATTTCATTAATGTGAATTTCTAAGAAAAAACAAAATTATAGTGACAACAAACAGATGGAAATCATTGGTTTTTGCCATGGTGGGAGATGGGGATGGTGTAGTGGGTGGAACGGATGAACTTCAAATGAGCAAGAGGGCAATTTGGGGGGACGTGGAAATGTTTTATATACTGATTTTTGTGTTGGTAACATGACATATATTTGCCAATTTGCATTGGACTGTACTTTTAATGTGAAATGAAGCCTAGTCATTTCTGATAATTTATTATTGTTTGTTCATCTTTTTGGTTCTATCTTTTATGGCTATAAACATTGCAAACCAGCACTGTCTAATAGGACTTTCTGTTAAATGGAAATTCTCTATATCTGTGCTATCCAATACAATAACTATTAGTCACATGTGGTTTTATTGAGCGCTTGAAATATAACTAGTGTGATAGAGGAACTGAAGTTTTAATTTTATTTAATTTTTTAAATTTAATTTTATTTAATTTCTGTTAATTTAAATAGCAAAGACAGTAATTTATATTGTGTCAAAAAGCTCTGCTTGGGGATCTCAGCCCATTGTTTATTTTTTTCCTGATTTTCACTCATGCTGGCTTGCTTCCAACTGTTTTAGATAATCTTTGGTTGTGAGTTCAGTACTTAGTTTTAACCTATGATGCAAATCATATGGGCTTAAGTTCAGGATCTTTTCTTATAGTGTGATTTCTGTCTACTTGAGGTAAGATTGAGGTGTTACCTCTAACTTGGGAAAACTTCAGTTACCCTTGAAAGTCCTGGTTTAAGAATTACAGATAAATCAACAACAATCTGATATCAGCTTAAGATTCAATATCCCTTTCATAGCGCTGCTCTAAAATCCAACTATAGGGTGTCCCACATGCTTCTGTCTGTCTAAAAACCATGACTCCAAACTCTGTAACCAGTTGATAGATTTTTTCCCTCTAAATTGCATGAAAAATTTGATCTAGCTACAATGTTTTTTTTCTAGAGTGGGAGGGTCTCTCAGATTATCTAATGTCCTCTACAACAGAAATGATATTCCCATTTTGATTTTTAAATAAATAGTTATTGCATATAGTACATGATATTGAAAGGATATACATTGAAATATTTGTATCTAGTGATTGTATTATGGGCAATTTTTATATCTTATTTTTATTTTCCAATCATTCTGTAATGAGAATAAATTACTTTTGTAAAAGTACAAAGCTTTTTGTAAAATAAAATAAAACAATGCATCACGCTTTCTTGATTTCTGTTCTTAGATTAATGTGCTTAAAGTTGTTTTGGTTTTCTGTTTCCTTACTTATACCTAGATCATCTGTAGCTATGGAATATTTGTTACTTAGAACCAACCCTTCTAAAAAATTGTACTCTTTTGAGTGAAATTTTTCCTCTCACCTCCATCTTCAAGAGTTACTCCATCTGATGGGATTTCCTCTCATTGAAGAAAACCAATGAGCCATTTATAACTGGCCTGTTTTATATACCTTTTCCCATTTCTCTCAGCAGGGACTTCCAGCCTTCTGGATGAAAGATTATGAATACTAATTCATGCTATTCGCCTATGCCACAGACCACTGGAGCACTTCTGTAGTCATGGCAACCTGCTTAGAGACCTGTTCTAATTAAAAAGAAAAGGTGCCATCCTTCATAGAATAAAATAGTTTTGAAGCACCAAGAGTAGAGGCTGTATTTTGTGTTTTGTATTGTTCTATTCTGTATTTTATCTGATCCTTTAAAAACAATGATTCATTACATTAATGGTCACATCATTTCTTGATGAGTTGCTTAGCTTAACCTCTTTGATGTCTAGTATATTTACATTCAGAGATATTTTGACATGAATTTAAAAATAAATCATTTAGCTTAATAATTTTTATTTCTATGAGTTGCTAATATGTGTAACAAAATTATCTCTCAATCTTGGAGACTTACTCCAGAAAGTGAGACATGGGGTAAGATATATATTTAATTCATGGTTGCTATGATGTTCAGGGATGGAATGATAGTCAGAAAAGTCTTGAGGCTCAGGGATGAGTTGAAAGTTAGGACAGGGGTAAAGGGTGAGGAGACAGTGAGGGGTGATGTGTTTTACATTTTCAAGTAGGCATTTGGGCTTGCCTTAGTTAAACTATGGACATTTCAATACTTCTATTTTCACTTATAAACGGCTGAATAGGACAATGCTAGCCCATATAAGGTTTTGCAACTCCTGAATCATGTTCTAACCAGCTCATAAAACTCTGAGACAAAGGGGAGAACAGCAGAGTCTTGGTCCTGGGACCAAGAGGCATGCTGGCTAACTTCTCAACCCTTTGAACTTGAACCACCCCAACTAATCATGACTAATTTGGTACTCTGAAGGGGCCATTACTGATGGCTATCCTGATTAATGCTGTGCAGCATTAGTACCAATTCCCTGTGGCTTTCCATCTGGATTATCATTAGGTAATGTCTTCTTTGCTAGGATACCAAATTACAAGCAGTTACTACAATCTACTGCTGATTTAACATGATTTGATTTAATAATTAGTTATTATCTTCCCATTTCTACTTCTAGATGAATAGCAATTTAAAGTGTCCTCTTTCCACCTTCTGATTCCTCATTCTTTTGGTATTTGTGTATACCCTCACCAATATACTATATCATTTTAATAATGAAATAATAGAGAAGTTAATGGCCACTGTAATTTAACTGACATAGTTGCCTTTCATGGTAGAAATATAACCCTTGTTTTGTTCTTATTTGCATAATTTCGGGGGCATAGTGGCCTGGAAGTAATAAGGGGTGAAGTTTTCTATTAAATTTCTAGAGAGAATGTGGACTGGTTTGTGTGACTGAAAACTAATGCCACCTACAGTACTAATGGAGATAAGAATAGGGCATCAGGGGTGTGGATGGATAAGCCCATTTAGCATAAAAATCAAAGTTACTGCTTCTATGAGTTTTCCGTCTTGTTGAGTACCGATTTTCTGAGAAAAAAATCACAAAATAACTCTTTGCCCAAGCAAAACAAAGTTTATTGCTTAAGGCAGAAGGGGAGGATATTACTTTGACACAATCTTAGTAGCGTTCAAAGAGGAGAAGAGAAGATGGGATATTTACAACATTTGGAGAGTCTGGTTAAAGACAGATAAATTTATTTGGATTACTGAGTGGGAACTAAGCAAATTTCTGATATATTAATGCAGGATTGACGGATAGCAAGGAGAAGGTTTGAACGGAGTCTTTAAAGAATAATCAGTCATTTGATAAGCCCAGTTGAGGGCTCTGTTGTCCAGAGGGCAGCTATTTTATCCTGAATTGGGCATTTTGAATCATATGTGATTTAGAGAAATGTATCTTCAGAAAGCTCTTGAAACAAACAACAAAGTTCATTGCAACTTCATCTTCCTGTGAAAACATTTCCTAGCATAGTAAAATTATGTTAATGAAGACAGTTGAATGGTAAAGCCATGTTCACATGTAGACAATAAGTTGGGAGGCTGTAGATGGTTGTAGTTCCCAATACATAAGCAAAAAAGAATTAATAAAAATGGGGAAGAAACAGAAAAAGGGGAAAAGAAAGGCTAATTTTCAAATTATTGGTAATAACATCACTTGTGCGGGTCTGTGGAAAGTAACTGAGGTAAAAATGTGAGTGAAAACACTCAAGTTTACTCTTTTGTCATATTCTGTAACTCATGTTCCAAGTCAACTGTCTGACTCTAGTATCATAGCTACAAATTACTTTGTACACACAATCACAGAGGAACACTTCTAAAGTATTAAAATCTATGTGATGTATCTGTGAGTATACTTAGTAAACATTTGAATAATATAAAATTAAAGTTGAACCAGTTAGGTGCCTGGTTGCAAAAAATAAGATCCAACTCTAGGTAACCTAAAGCATAAAACTAATTTATGCTAAGAGTTATCAAAGACAAAATGCACTGCACAAGTAAGAAGATGGTTTTGTTCAAGTTATTGCAATAAGGAGTATATTCAATAATGAAGAATGTCTCACAGAAAAAGAAGGATACCTGGGGTTTTGTAGAGGCAGGTAGACAAGGGAGTCAGCTGTGAGTCAGTCATGACATGAGGGAGTCATGAGAAAGAGTGGCAGGGGTCTTATCTAAGTCATATGGGAAGGGTGGTTCTTTGTGGTTAGTCATTTCCCAGAAAACAAAAGGGTGGGGTCACTTCAGTTAAGGTGTCGCTCACCTGAATCAGGAGGACCAGAAGCCATGTGGGTGAATCAAGTTGGACTTTAATCCAGATTACTGGAATCCTTTACAAGCAGAGTTAATTGATGTCCTACTTTTCTAAATTCATGTGATAGAAAGATATTTCCCCCCCACTGATCCCTATTAATTTCTCAGCCTCCTCTCCTACCATTCCTCTATTCATCATCTCAACTGAACTATTTGGAACTCCCCAAACCAGCCATATTATCTGTTCCTTTTGTCTTCATACATTCTCTCTACGTTGCCTGGATTGTTTTCCCTTTCATATCCAACTGTTTAACCTCTACATCTTTCTCAGGACTTAAATGTCAATGGGAAACCATCCTTGACACCTTCCAAATCTATATGGTAGGTTGTTTTCCCTCTTGGGATTCTTTTATCACTTCCATGGAATTCTTTTTAACACTAAATTAAATACATTTTAAATTATCACTTTACTTCTGTTGTCCATTATCAGTGTGAAAGCATCCTGAGAACTGAGATATCTTAGTAATTCTATATCCCTATGTTTATAGATATTTGGTATATATCAGTTCATACTCCCTCACCTGCAATCTCAAATCTCCAAATTGGAAAATTCCACAAAAGTGCCTAAAACCAAACCTTTTGTTGGTAGAACTTGACCTGGCATCAGCTTTTTTTTGCAGCAAAACCCAAAATGAACCAATAGTCCTTATTTATCCCACTGTTTTGCCACAGAAATGGGTTTGATTGCTGCGTACAGAGAGAGACTCAATTGAGGGTATTAGAATATAAGGTATGTGTACCATTTTACTTTTCTAAATCTGTAAAGTTCTGAATTTTGAAATGCATAGGGTTCCAATGATTTGGGATAGTGGATTGTGCCCTGTATTATATTCTCAGAAAATGTTAATTCATTTGACTTTCAGTAGACTATAACAAAAAGTAACTTTCAGCCACTTTCATGAGGCAAGTACACAGTATCTAAAACCAAAGAGCTGAATTTATTACTTATTTAAGTAGGAAAGAGCCATACATGTTGGTCTGCTGAACAAAATGATTGATTCTTAATGCTTTGTTTGTTTAGGAAACATTCTTTGCATTTTTTTTTTTAAGATTTATTTTATGTATTTATTTCTTCCCCTCCCTGTTGTTTTTGTGCTCACTGTCTGTTCTCTGTATCCAGTCGTTGTGTGTTCTTCTGTGTCTGCTTGTCTTCTCTTTAGGTGGCACCAGGAACTGATCCCGGGACGTTCTGGAGTGGGAGAGAGGTGCTCAATCTCTTGTGCCACTTCAGCTCCCTGGTCTGCTGCACTCTTATTGTCTCTTTTCTGTGTCTCTTTTTGTTGCATCATCTTGCTGTGCCAGCTCTCTGGTTGGGCCAGCTTACTGTGGGGGCTAGATTTCCTTCACCAGGAGGCGCCGGGAATAGAACACTGGACCTCCTATATGGTAGACGGGTACCCAATCGCTTGAGCCACATCCGCTTCCCCCTTGGTATTGTTTTTTTGCAAGGCAGGAGTGAGTTAAGTCAGCCTTAGAAAGAGTGTTTCTCATGGGAGTGAATCTGTCATCTATTGGCTGGCTTTCAAAGCAGGAAACTCTTACTGATCATTGGTTTTCAGAAGCAAAGTCACTAAAGCAAGAGTTTTGATTGGTTACATAGGTTTAAAACAATTCAGGTTATAGAAATGGCATGGATTGACTGACAGTCTTTTCCTATAATTTAAAAAAAAATTCTCAACATTCACTAAACTGGAGATATCCCTCTCTCCACTGCAAAATATGTCTTTAGCAACATTATTCTTGAAAAACCAAAATTTACTCATAAAATCTTCAGCATGAAATTGAGGTATTCCCCATTTTTATTCATTCAAATGTTTAAATGCATGGGGCTTGAACATGGTAACTCTGGCAAATGCCATAGAAACCATTTGGATAACAATTTTGTGTCATTTGGTCAGTACTTTTAAGGTCCTTTTTAAAAGGTAGAAAATCTTCCATTCTTCCATTTCCATTCTTCCAATTTATCTTGCTATCTTGTAATATAATTTCACTACTATCTTGGCCCTTTTTTTTTTTGCTTTAGAAATTCTCATAACCTTACAACAATCAAATCTGTACTGGAATTATTTCTTTTAGCAGCAAAGGAAGCTCTGATGTTCTTGGAACCTCACTTAATTGGAACTTGTAGGATATTTTTTAAATTCAAAGAGATAAGCCAAAGCTTATTGTAGATGAGATGGAAAAGAGGAGGAAGAAATGAGGTGGAATAATCAATGTGGGCATTTCTAAAGAAAATATTAAGACACTTTTAAAGGATTTTGAAACTTGTCAGTACTACAAACGCCTATTGCTTTTTACTATGTCCTCAATTTCTCCTGATGTCAAACCGTGATCAGAAACTGAAAGACTGCTTGAAGAGTATAAAGTTCTTATTCATTTATATATGGTGAAGAAAATTTTAAATAATTAAAAAGTTGTATGGCCAGAAGAATTTCATTTCTTATTTCTCTCCTTTTCCTTCCTTATCCATTAGCTTCCTGGGGCAGGGGAAAAGGCTACGTTTAAGAAGGGATAAAATAAAACTTACAGATAATGTTAAGCCATGCTCATTGTGTTATGAAAAAACTAATGTTACCAAGATAGGTTTGACTTGAAAATGTTGAATTATCATTACTTTGAAAGACTTAAAACTTTCTCCTATAATACACTGTTGGTCCCTGCCTCACTGAAAAGAGTTTGGAGGGTACTCAGAATTTTAAGAAGGCTGTGTCCTCAGAATCCTAGAAGAAAGACGGGAAAATAGAAGAAGGCCAGTGATATTGAGGGGAAGAGAGAGGAGAAACCTGGCCCTGAGCTCCAGCCTCAGCAAACTTCGAATTAAAAGGTGAATAAATGAGAAAAGTAAATAAATATCTCATACCATCAACTAACAGAAAGTTCGGTTGCTCCCCCAGATGTACTTTGTCTTACTGTTCTCCTCTATATTGCTTTCTTCTTGCCTGGAATGATCTTTCTCCTGCTCATTTTCATCCTTTATTGCCTAAGGTGTCTCCTCAGAAAGCTTTCTATATCCATTTCACTCAAGAAATCCTCTCCTAGCAAACTCTTAACCTGGCTCTTTTCTTCACAACACTTATATCACAATCTGTAATATCACTTTCAATTGTTAGTTTTGTGGTCCAGCTCTCCAAACAGAAGATGCTTCATGAGGGTCCAGCAATATGGTGGAGGCAGCTCATGCAGGCTTGTTAATATTGATTGTTTTACTGGAAATACCGCCTAATGGTATGCTACTGCACAATTCTTTACAACTTCATGTTCATGGTGTTTTGTTGTTAGCACGAAATCAGCGATAGTGGCAGTATTTATACCACAGAAATTGACAAGAACTACAAAGCAAAGCTTTTTTTTCCCTTAAAGAGCACACTGGTGGTGTTTAAGAATGTGTTTGTGTTGATATTTGTATTCTTGATTGCTAGCACCGTGTCTAGTATATCATAATGCTTAATAAATATTTGTTGAATAAATGAACAGCAAATTGAGGGGTTAAATTATTTTTTAGCTGTGGCATACTTTTCTTAGTGTTTATCAAACTCATTTAACAAGTTCAGTGACTGTTAATTTTGTTTTAACTATGAAGAGCTAAGCAACACAGTATTTATATTGAAAAATATATCCTTTATTTTAATAAATAGTTTAATACTATGTGTTATAGAGAATGTTTTTTACTTGGTAAACATTAATGGGGTTTTGTCTGTTAATTTCACTGGATTATTGGGAATAACATTTTTCAGAGTAATTGGGTGAGGAAAAAAATCAGCTCTCTGCCATGAGAGGTTCAGGGGTATATTGACAAGAGCCCTGGGCCAATGACTCAAGAGAATGGATCCAAGCTCTAACTCTGCTACTAACTAGTTCTGCAACTCTAAGTAAGTCATTCAATATCTTTGAGTCTTATTTCTGTAATCTCTAAAATGATAAGACTTAATTAAAAATACTTTTTCTCCCAGTTTTCATATCCTATATTAATTTTTCTTGGTGGGATATTTTATATTTAAAAAACAGTGAAAAATGAGCATTAATTTATGTCCTGTACACATTTTCCTGTCATCTATTATTTATGCCTTTGTCAAAACACATACAGATTTCATCTCCATGACATATGTACATATGTCCCTTCTCCCAAACTCTCCCTATTGCACATGGTAAAGCCTTGGTATTTAATGTTTTTTCAGCTTTTTCTCTTAATCTTTTTCTTCCAGAATCTGAAATCTCCCTTTTTCTCAGAACTTCCTGGTGCATAACTCCAATGCCCTTCTGGATCTCTTTTCTGCTAAACTTGCTATATGTCTCTCTCTTCAGTATCATATTCCCCATCATTTTCTTTTTGAATATTTTGTCTATGCCTGTGACTTTTGTCTGAAATTGATTACCAAGAATTTTTGAGCATGTTCTTTTATAAATAATTATAACAGGTGGAAAACTGACCAAGTTTGGAATTTTGTACTTTGTTATAAAATTATCCTACCTCAATGCAAACCTAAATTTCTTAATGTTCCAAACACCAAGAAACATCTTTATTTTTTATTTTTTTTGCTTTGGTGTAAAATGCAGCACAAATCATGTCTTTGATATAAAGCCTTTTCAACATTTTATTTGATATTTCATTTGAACACAGTACTATTTATTTATTTTCCTTTCAAAAAGAGTTCTATAGCTTTTCTTAGAGCAGTTGAAAAATGTATGCCCCTTCTATATGAACCTATAGTTAGTACTAGAGTTGATAGGTGTATGTCCAAGAGACTTAAATCTGTCCATGTGCCAGCTGGGCCCTGAATCTCAACGGAGTTGCAACATCTACTCTCCAGTTCATTGGACTCACCCAGGACAGCTAATAAGGAGATCATGATGGACAATGCCCATCCCAAGAAACAGAGAGACTGCAACTGCAAGCAAGTTAGTCCCATCCATCTGCCCCATCAATTAGAGGATCTAAGCCCCCTCTCAATTGGAGGCAGAGTCAGCATCACCATCCCAGAATCCTCAGGATTGGGGAATGAACTATGGACTAGAGTAGACTTACTGTTATTCTACTATAGACATATTGTGATTCTAGCAATGGAATCTATCACTGATGTGGAGGCAGTGGCCACCGGAGGTTCTGAGGTCAGGGAGAGGGAAAAACAGGTGTAATATGGGGGCATTTTCGGGACATTGGAATTGTCCTGAATGATATTGCAATGACGGATACAGACCATTATATATTTTGTCATAACTTACAAAATTGTGTGGGACAGAGTAAACTATAATGTAAGCTATAATCCACTCTTAGTGGCAATGCTCCAATGTGTGTTCATCAATTGTAACTAATATACCATACTAACGAAGGATGTTATAAATGTGGGAAAATGTGGGAGGGGTAGGGAGAGGGGCATATGGGAATCCCCTATATTTTTTATGTAACATTTATGTAATCTAAGTATCTTTAAAAATTAAAAAGTATATATATAGACATATATAAAAAATTACAAACATCAATTGATGCTCATGAAGATTATAGCAAGGTAAACAATTTTCTTTACATGTTAGAAAGTAACAGCATATGGAATATAGAAATTGTTTTGTTTTCTCCATCATCTTCATTTTACATCACTGTTTTTTGCCTATTCAGCTTTCATCATCCTCCATTGGTTTAACCACTTGGCCACCATACTTTGTAAATATTCTAGTCAATCCCTTTAGTTTCTGTAACAGGTTTGAAGTTTTTTGTGGCACACCCATGTTTAGGAAACCACTAAAAATCAGACTAATTTATTTATCAGGAACTCAAAGTACGGTAAAGATATGCCTAGATTTCTTGTAATTCCTTTACAATCATTAACACATCTAATTATTATAAACCCTTTACAATTACTAATACATTTAATTATTACAACTATGAGATAAATAATATTATTAATCCCATTTTAAAAACTGAGTAACCAAATGAGGATAAATTATGTAATGAGCTCATTTTAAATATGAAGAAACTAAAGTGATGATAAATTAAGTCAATAGCTCAAAGTCAGGTTAGTAAATGACAGAGGTAGAACTTGAACTCAGGGTCTGGCTCCTGAGTCCAAGCTCTTAACCACTCCTCTATGCTGCTGCTCAAAGACATTTTCTTGAAATAAGTTAATAAAAAATTCAAAGAAAAAGTCTCTGAAGAAATGGAAATTCATTGTGTTTTGAAATTTCATGTGTTTTGTCTAAGCATTAGTGACTTCTTTCTCTTATGCAAAACCCAAAGGAGTTCTTTTAAAAGGAATGATTGCTAGGCCATGTGATTACCTTTGTAATAAGCAATTTTTCCACTTTCTTTCAGGAATACCTATCCTTTTCCATATTGAATAGTGTGCATTGTAAATAGTAAGGAGTTCTATTTTAAAATCCTTATCAAATTGATGTTTTGAAACCATGGCATTATTTCAATGCTTTAGAAACAGAAGGAATGTTTTGAGGAGATAATTGTCTTGGTAAATAGCTTTAGAGCCAATGGAGTTCAACCCAAAACAGCCCATGACAGGAAGGGATATAAACATTGTGTCACTAATGAATCTGTTGGTTAATCTAAAATTTTAAGGATATGATATTAGTTTTTATATTATCTGAAAATTAATGACCAGCAAGGGACAGTAATGGCACTTTTGAAGAAAATGGGAAATTTTGATCTTAGTTATCTATTAAGTAACTACTCATTTCTACTAAGACTTATCCTGTATTTTACTATTATCATGCTTCTTTTGTATAATGGAAAATATTTTCAATTTCATGAAAACCCTGCAATGGTAAAGAGTACCACCTTTCCCTGCCCTGTTGTAAAGAATACAATACTGTGTGCCCAATTGAGAATAGAATACATATTAAAAACAAAATGTTAGAACTTTAAGAGAACTTAGAAACCAGGTGGTTCACCACTTACTTTGTTTATGAAAAATCAATAGCTTAAAAAGGGAGAATGACTTCCCAAGAATAAATGTCTGGTTGGTAGTAGAGTATGATAGAAACAAAATAACAAGGAATTCTATTTCAGAAGTTGTGACCCCTAATTCCACCTATTAGGTATATGAGTTTGGGAAAGTTATTTCCCTTCAATAAAATATAAATGCATTTATTCACTTATTTATCAAATAAATATTATCACCTGCACATCAAACACCCTGCTAGATATTTGTATTACAAAGATGAATAAAGCCTGGTTCTGTCACTGTTAGAACTCTCAGTCTAGCTAGGAAGTCAGACATGTAAATAAGTGATTACAGTGAAATAAATTCTACAATAAAAGTGTGCACAGATACCTGCAGGAGAATATGCTGGGTCTGGCTAAAAATTGACATTAAGCTATATGTGTGCAATAAATTGTTTTCTGATACTTCATATACTTATGTGTTCATAAACACATTTTTAATCTTTGATGTTCTGGAATACTAATGCTAATATAATATTTTAACTCTTCTCTCCATTTGTGTGCAATAACACATATTTTTTTCTGTTGTTCTATTCCTCTAAGTAAAATGAGACACAGTTATAAAGGTTTTATATACCAATCTGTTATAAACTCGCTTCCTACCTGTTTCTTTAAGCTGAGCAAAACAAGACACTTCTTCTCTATTTCTTTATTAAATAAAACTAGCCTTTTAAACTTTTGTCTGTATTATCCAAAATAATGCTCTGACAAATAGAAATGTGATTTTCAACCAAAGTCAAAAGTCCTGTTCCCCTCAATTAGTTCTTAAATTTGAAGCACCAGATTAGAGTGAGATTTAAGTAAAATGATTTCTATCACTTCAAATAAGTCTCCTATTATGAATTAAGATATAGCTGTAATATTAACACAAAAAGCTAGTTTTAACTATTTTGAAAACCTTTTGCAACATACATTTTTAATGTTTCTGCAAACAATTTAAGTAACTTCTGCTTTTTCATAGAAGTAAAAACACCTATTTCTTAGTAATAATAAGAAATTTGTCTTTGCTTTAATTAAGGAAGAAATTTTACATGTATATCTATATATCTCTATCATCTATATCTATCTATCTGTCTCTCTGTCTATCTATCTATCTATCTATCTAAAGTTACATATGTCTGTGATGTTTTAAGTTCATGCGTCAATTTGGCTAGATTTGTCTCTAGTTGTTTGGTCAAGCAAGCAAACTGATTGTTACTGTGAGGGCTTTTTGTGGATAAAAATCATTAGTTGATTGCTTCTGTGGCTGATTACATCTATGGTCAACAAAGGAGATTACCTTCAGCAATGAGAGAAGTCTCATCCAATCAATTGATGGCCTTAAGGAGAGAACTGATGATTTCAGTAGTCAGAAAGAAGAATTTCTATCTCTGCTTCAGTCAGCCAGCTTCTTCTGGGTAATTCATTGAAACCTTCATTGGAGTTCCTAATTTGTAATCTGCCCTAATGAAGTTGGATTTTCCAGTCCCCACAGGTACATAGACCGATTCCTATAATAAGTCTCTCTCTCTCTCTCTCTCTCTTCCTCCCTGCTGGTTCTGTTTCTCTGGAGAATCCAGATTAATACTAATTTTGGTACCAAGAATGGTTCTGAAAAACAATCTTAAGGATGAGATTTCTGATTTGGTTCTAGGGTTTTTAAGATTGGTTCTAAAACCTGATTAAAGCAAAAAGCACTTGATAATTGGAAATAGAGAATAATTGGCACTGATTTTCCATGGCATGTATTGGCAATGGAAATTCACAAAATATCATCATTGGATATGGCTACTCAAATGCTTACAAGAGGAAAGGCTCTGGGTGACAATGCATTTGATATGGTAACAGTTTTGTGGAATTAAAAAGTATGATGTTGACTGGCTGTTCCTAAATAAGCTGGATACAGTTGTTAAAGAAAGAGATGAGCTCAAGGCTTCAAAAACCCAGCTCAAACACTGCATGAAGGATATGAATGTTTCTATGTGTGCCCTTATTCTTTTAGCTGCTGACTTGAGAGTTCTGAAAAACAGACCCAGAGTTTCATTGTGTGAGTGGTTGAATTACAATGTAAATTGAATTCTTAACCTTGCAGGGTATCTACTGTTAAAGTGAGGAAATTGGGAAGGAATGGGATCCTGATAAAACCCTAGATTCTGCTCAGTCCTCTTTGACAGATAAGCCTGTAATGTTCTGTCCTGAGAAATCAGCCAGTGGACTCCCAGTCTGCCCACAGAAATCAGCCACCCAGCCTCCAGCCTGTCCTGAGAAATTGGCCATCCCTCCTCCATCTGAAAAGAGTAATCCTGTTTTGCCTGATAAAGATATAACTGAATCCCCAGAGGAAACAGCCTCCATAATTCCATCTGAAGAAATTTACCCTTTTTTATTACATGAAACTGTAACAGAATGCCCTGAGGTAGTGGGCTTGCAAGACATTGCTAATTCCTATCATGATCCATGCCATCATGACACTTTTTTTTTTTCCAGACCTATAACTAGACTGAAGTCTCAACAGTCCCTGAAAGGTAAGGTAAAAAGTGTGACCCATAGGAGGTACACTACATTCAAAAGGAACTGCATGACTTTTTCCAATTTATATAGACAGAAATCAGGGGAAAGATTCTGATTTCTGGAAAGAACATAAAGTTAGATCAGGCTGAAATTATTGATATGGGCTCTTTATTAGTCTGTCAAAGGGCTGCCAATGCAAAGTACCAGAAATTTGTTGGCTTTTATAAAGGGTATTTATTTGGGATAAAAGCTTACAGTTACAAGGCTGTAAAACATCCAACTCAAGTTGCTTTCTCACCAAAGTCAGTTGCCATGTGTTGAAGCAAGATGGTCACCATCTCTGGCTAGTTTCTGTCTTCTGCTCTGGGCTTCCTCTTCCTCTTGAGGCTCTGTGGGCCCAGGCTGTAGAAGCTTCATGCTTAAGTGAAGTCCTTTCTCTCCTGGCATAGGTCTTGCTTCTTTCCAGACCTCCTATATCAGTCTTGGTTGAGTGGCTTTCTTCTGAATCTCAGCTGTAAGCTATCAGGCAAAATGTCTCATCTCTCCCCAGGGTTTCAGCTGTTCAAGCTTTCTTTTTTTGTCACATAGCAGGATAAAAAATGACAGAGCTCTCTCTTCCTGTGTGTCTGTCTGGGTGAGTTTCTATTTATATTAGAGCTAGCAAGGGGGTGGGGACTCAACCTGACTCATGCCTACTTATGTTGTCAAATCAAAAGCCCTAATCTTAACAAGTAATCTAATAAAAGATACCTCAGCTGAATTTAATGCAATTAAAGCATACCACACCCAGAGTAATAGTTTATAAACATAATCTTTCTCTTTTTGGGATTCACAAAATAATCTGTAACTGCCACAAGTTCATTAAGTAGTGATTCTGGATTCAGTTTTGTAGCTTGAAGGGGATTAGAAGGGCCTCTAACACTTTGTTTGGGTCATTGGGTGATACATGGATGAAATGGTGGTCTATTTTACCTGAAGTTGAAATACCAGAACTGTCCTGGTATAATGTAGATAAGGGGATACAAAAATTTAGAAAGATTAGAATGTTAGTGTGGATTTATCATGTAAGACCTGCTCACTCACCCCAGGAATATCCACAGGATATACCTTTCACCAGGACCCTGAGGAATAAATTTGTGGGAGCAGTTACATCATCCTTGAAGAGCTCTGTTGTTCCTCTTCTCAGATAGTATTGTGGGAAATGCCGCCACTGAGCTTGGATCTTTAAACATGATCAGATCCTGAGTCGGCAGGAGCCAAGTGGCAGCAATTAATCACTAAAAATAAGATGGATGTGGCTACCATAATGGACAGCAAAATCAAAGCAGTAATAGACTGGCATAAAAGTGACATAGATGGGCAATATACTACATTCTTACTTGATCTCGATAAGCAGAATAATTCTAGGTCAAGTGAACAAAAGTCTAACTTGAATCACAAAAACAGAGTCACGGCTTCTCAATCAATTTTCGTACTGAGACAATTTACAGATCCAGAATCCCTTGAATGGAGGTGTTTTAGGTTTGCCAAAAGGGTTACTGATGCAAAGTACCAGAAATGGGTTGGCTTTTATAAAGGGGATTTATTTGAGGTAAAAGCTTACAGTTTCAAGGCCATGAAAAGTCCAAATCAAGGCACCATAAGAGGTGCTTTCACGAAAATTAGCTACTGATGCTCCTGTTCTCTGGGCACATGGCAAAGCAAGAGGGTCACTGATCTCTGCTAAGGTCTCAGCCTTCCCCTCCCAGCTCACTGTCTCTCAGAGTACAGCTCCTGTAATTCAGCTGTGAGCAACCACGCATAGAGTTTGTCTCTTTCTGGGCCTCCTCTATCAGTCTCAGCTGCTTTGCTTTCTTTCTGAGTTTAGCTGTAAGCTATCAGGCATATAGCATTCACTTCTCTCCTCTAGAGCTGTTTTATTGGCCCAGCCTCTCAGGGGCTTCATGCTTAAGCTATCCTCAAGTCCTTTCTCACTTGGCAGGATGAAAAATGGCAGCTTCCTTTTCCTGTGTCTGTCTGTATCCCTCTGTGTCACCGTTTATGTCAGACCCAGCCAGAGGGTGGAGAACCAGCTGGAAGTAGTCCAATCAAAAGCCCTGAAGGTAATCTAATCAAGGAACCCTCAACAGAATTTAATGCAATCAAAGTATCACACCCACAGGAATAGATTAGTTTAATAACATAATCGTTCTCTTTTGTTTTTGATTCATAAAATAATTTCAAATTGTCACAGGAAGGAAGGCAGGGTCCCTTTGGAGAAGAACCATGCTAAACTGCCAAAAATATATATGTAAATCTTCCTCCAAGCCTTCCCCCAAAGTGACCTCAGCCTTTTACCAGGGTGACTGTACATTAGGTAAAAGGAAATACTTTCTGGGATTATTGGACATTGACTTTGAACTGACATTAATTCCAGGAGACCTAAAATGTCACTGTTGTCTACCAGTCAGATTAGAAATTTATGGAGGTCAGGTAGTCAGTGGAGTTTTAGCTCAGGTCCATGTTCCAGTAGTCCAGTGAGTCCCCAAACTCACTCTATTCCTATTTCTCCAGTTCTGGAATGCATAATTGGAATAAACCTACTCAGCAACAGGCACAATCCCTGCACTGGTTCACTAATTTGTGGACTGAGGGCTATTAGAGTAGGAAAGCCCAAATGGAAACCTCTAGAACTATCTCTGTCTAGCAAAATAGTAAACCAAAAGCCATACCATATTCCTGGAGGAATTGCAGCGATTAGTGCCACCAATCTTGAAGGATACAAAGCTGGAGTTTTCAATCACATCCCCATTCATCTCCTATATGACTTGTACATAGAACTGATGGATCTTGGAGGATGACAGTGGATTATCATAAACTTAACCAGGTGGTGACTTCAATCACAACTGCTTTTCCAGAGGTAGTATCACTACTTGAGAAAATGGAAATATACCCTGCTACCTGGTATATAGCTATTGATCTGGAAAATATATTTTTCTTGTTACCTATTAACAAAGACCACGGGAACCAGTTTGCTTTCAGTTGGCAAAGCCAACAATATACCTTCACTGTCGAGCTCAGGGGTATGTTAATTCTCCAGCCCTTTGTTTTAATCTAGATTGCAGGGACCCTGGTCACCTTTCCCTTCTACAAGACATCACAGTGGTCCATGATATTGATGGCATTACACTGATTGGACCTAGTTAACAGGAAATAGCAGGTATGCTAGATTTTTTGATAAAATATCTGTGTATCTGAGAGTGGGAGATAAATCCTAAAAAAAATTCAGGGCCCTTCCACCTCAGTGAAATTTCTAGGCATCCAGTGGTGTGGGGCATGTTAAGGTATTCCTTCCTAGATGAAAGATAAGCAGCTGTATCTGGCCTCTCGTACAACAACAACAAAGAAGAGGCACAAATCCTAATTGGCCTTTTTGGATTTTAGAGACAACATATTTATTTATACATTATTTGGGTGTGTTACTCCAGCCCATTTATTGAGTGGCCTGAAAGCTGCTAGTTTTGAGTGGGGAGTGAAAGAAGATGAACAATGCAATAGGTCCAGGCTGCCGGGCAAGTTGCTCTGCCACTTTGGCCACAGGATCCAGCAGATCCAATGGTGCTGGAAATTTCAGTGGCAAATAGAAATGTTGTTTGGAGCCTTTGCCAAGCCCTTATAGGAAAATCACATTACAAACCCTTAGGATTTTTGTACAAAGCCCCATCATCCTCTGCAGATAGCTACTCTCTTTTTGGAAACAGCTACTGGGTCATAGTAGAGACTGCATGCTTAAGCATGGTATACCAATACCATGAAACCTAAGTTACCACTTATGAACAGGGTTTTTTCTTGATCCATCAAGCCATAAAGTTGGTCATGCATAACAGAATTCCATCATCAAATAGAAGTGTTATATACAAGTTCAGAGGCTCAAGCCTGCCCTAAGGGTACAAGTAAGTACCTGAGGAAGTGCCCCACATACCCATGGATCCCATTCCTGCCTTACCTTTTCTTTCCCAGCCCACAGCCATGGTCTCTTGGGGAGTTCCCTACAAGTTGTTGATTGAGGAAGAGAAAACTTGGGCCTGGTTTACAGATGGTTTTGCACAATCTACAGGTACTACCTGAAAGTGGACAGCTGCAGCACTACAGCCCTTGTCTGGAACACCTTTGAAGGACAATGGTGAAGAGAAATCCTTCCTGTGTTCAGAACTTTAAGCAGTGCACTTGGTTGTTCATTTTACTTGAAAGGAGAAATGGCTGGAGGTGCATTTGTAAACTGATGCATGGGTTGTGGCCAATAGTTTGGCTGGATGGTCTGGGACTGGGACTTACATGATTGGAAAATTGGTGACAAAGAGGTCTGGGGGAGAGGTATGTGGATAGACCTTTCTTAGGGGGTGAAAAAATATGAAGATATTTGTGTCCCATGTGGATGCTTAGCAGACAGTGACTTCAGCAGAGGAACATTTTAATAATCTAGTGGCTAGAATGACCTGTTCTGTGGATACCATTTGGCCTCTTCCCCTAGCAAACTGTCATTGCATATTGGGTGCATGACCAAAGTTGCCTTGGTGGTAGAGATGGAAGTAATGACTGGTCTTAACAACATGGACTTCCATTCACCAAGGCCCACCTGGCTACAGCCACTGCTGAGTGCCTAATCTGCCTGCAGCAAAACCAACACTTAGTCATCCATATGGCAACATTTCCTGAAGTGATCAGCCTGCTACCTGGTAGAAAGAGCGGAATTTTATTCTTAATGGAATGGACACGTGCTCTGGATACAGATTTGCTTTCCCTAAATGCAATGCTTTTGCCAAAACTACCATCAATAGACTTATAGAATGCCTTCTTCACCATCACGGTATTCCAAAAAGAATTGCGTCTGATTAAGAAACCCAATTTTCAGCAAATGAAGTGTGGAAATGGGCACATGCTCATGGAATTCACTCATCTTGACATGTTCCCCATCATCCTGAAGCACTGAATTGATAGAATGCTGGAATGTCTATCTTTTGAAGACAATTATGGGGCCAATTCGGCAGTAATACCTGGCAGGCCTGGTGCAATGTTCTCCAGGAAGCTGTATCAGCTCCAAATCAGTGTCCACACTATGCTGCTGTTTCTCTCATAGCCAGAATTCACAGGTCCAAGACTCAAGGGGTGGAACTGGTAGAGGCACCACTCACTATTATCCATAGTGATCCCTTAGGGAAATTTTTGCTTGCTGTCCCCATGAACTTACTATCTGCTAGTCTTCAGGTATTAGTTCCTAAAGGAGGAGTGCTTCTACCAGGAGATAAAACAGTGATTCCATTGCACTGGATGTTAAGACTGACACCTGGCCACTTTGGGCTTCTCATGCCTGTAAACTAATAGGCAAAGGAGAAAATTACTGTGCTTGCTGGAGTGATTGATCCTCATTATGAAAGAGAAATAGGACTGCTACTATACAAGGGAGGTAAAGACGAGTATGCCTGTAATACAGGAGATCCCTTAGAGCATCTCTTACTAGTACCCTGTGATTAAAGTCAATTCAGGCATGACTATTAATAGCCCAGAACCTTCAGGAATGAAGGTTTGGCTAACCTAACTAAGAAAGACCTACAACCAGCTAAGGCACTTGCTAAGGGTAAAGGAAATAGGGAATGGTCTGTGGAAGGAGATAGTTATAAATAAAAGCTATGACCATGTGATCAGTTGCAGAAATAAGAAATGTAATGGTTATGAATATATCTTCCTTGTTTAGATATGAATATCTTTGTATATACACATAAAGCAAAAATTTTTGTTTTCTCTCTGTAGCAGTTTGGCAGTTTGATATAATTATTCCAAAAATAGATATTGTATTATGCTTGTAAACTGGTCTGTTCATCTGGGCACGATTAAGTTATGATTAGGGCTTTGATTGGGCCACATTAGTAGGGCATTGAGCCCCACCCCTTGGTGCATGGGGAATCAAAGATAAAAGACATGGCAAAGGACAGAGTTGGAGTTGTGAGCAGGAGTTTTGAGTGGAGTCTTGAACTGGAGCCCCGGGAAGTAAGCATACAAAGGACCTTGGTCGTGAGGAAGCAGAGAAGGCCCTGGGAGAAGAGATGAGCCATTTGCCTGGTAGTCTACAGCTGGCCTTGTAGAGAGAGGCAAAGCCTAGAGAGCTAGTCTACAGCTGACCTTGTGGAGGAAACAGAGAAGCTGAGCCTGGAGAGAAATGGAGCCTCAGGAAGAGAAGAACCCAAGAAGCCTGAACCTTGGCAAACATCCACAGCTGTCTTGCTCCATCACGTGGCAATAAACCTTGGTGAGGGAAGTAACTTATGCTTTATGGCCTGGTAACTGGGCTTCTACCCCAAATAAATACCCTTTATAAAAGCCAACCGATTTCTGGTATTTTGCATGAGCACCCCTTTGGCTGACTAATACACTCTCCAAATTTATTCCTTTATCATATAAGTTGCATTAATTTTATGTCTAGTAATTAAGATACAGGATACCAAGTTTGAGTAAAGATCACCTAAGATCTTGCATCCTTTTCTGAGGAAAGAATTAGTGCATTTCTGGAGGTATGTATGCAAAACAGTTGAATTATGTTAGGCAAAAGTATGGCTTCTGTTTAAAAATTTAGAGATTAAGTTTGGTTTAATGGAAAAAAATGTGTATGGGTACCAAATTGACAAGGGCTGGACTGTGGTGGTGAAGTTCACGTGTCAATTTGGCTAAGTTATGTGTTCAGTTGTTTGGTCAAGTAAGCAATGTACTGTTTATTATTGTGAGGGTATTCCAAGGATTTAAATCATTAGTCAGTTGCATCTATGGCTGATTACAAGAAAGGAGATTGCCTTCAGCAATGAGAGGTCTCATACAATGATGGCCTTAAAGGATGGACTAATGATTTCAGTAGTCAGAAAGAAGAATTTCTATGTCTCCTTCAGTTAGCTAGCTTCTGGGGAATTTATTGAAACTTTCATTGGAGTTTCCAACTTGTGACCTGGCCAAAAGAATTTGTACTTGACAATCCCCACAGTTGTGTGAGCCAATTACTAAATAAATCTCATTATTTATAAATAAATAAATAAATAAATAAATAAATATAGTTTGTTTCTCTGGAAAATTCTGACTAATACAATGCTTTAAAAAAACTCTGAAAAAATTTCATTTTTTTAGATATCCTTGAAAATTACTTTCTTTTTTCCATACTTCTGGACTTGTTAGCAATAAATGACATAAAGAGTGAGTTTAGTGCTAAACTTGTGGCATTTTTATGTGTTTGTGTGTATGTGGAGGGGGCAGACTCTAGTAGTTTTGTTGAGGTTGCCTATGTGATGTCATATGTTTATCATCTCTGAGTAAAGGTTGTGCTTCATCCTTTTGTCCTAAATTAAAAGTCTTAAAAGAGTGGTATAGAAACCCCTGGGGGTCCCCAAGAGCCTATTAAGAGATCTGCAAAGTCATAATAATACTAAGCTGCCATTTACCTATTTTATTCTCATTAACCCACAAGTGTACAGTGGAGTTTTTGAGAGGTTAAATGATATATTATATCTCATCAGACTGAAGGCAGAAACAGATATGAGATTTCAGCTATCTTCTAAGCCAAACATTAAAAAAATTTGAAAAAAATAACATTCTCCTTAAATGTTCCTTTGTCTTGAAAAACATAGTTATTTCTCATAAAATATCACTTATGTTAATATATAATATTTATTTTGTTATTTTAAATGAATGAATACATATTTTCAAAATTCTCTTTCAATTTCTAAAGTAGTAAATTAGAATAGATATGATCCACATTTAAAAAAGAAGCTCTTTGGGGTTCTCAATAATTTTTAAGAACAAAACATTGAGAACACTAAAATAAATAAATGAAGTAGTGAAGCATATAAAAATAGACCTTTTTTGTCCTTCTAGCTAAAACATTAATTTAACCAAATGATGATGATCTCACTCAGCATTGTATAAATGCCCAACTGAAGTTCTGAGTAGGCTGAATATGGTAAAATGTCATATACAAGGTATAGAGAAAACTAAAGAGCACCTAAAATAATTTCTTGGTGCTTGGCAAATCCATTCAAGTGAATATAAATAAAAAATGACTGAAGATGATTCCTATTTTTGTTATAATCATGAGGGGAAAGTCTCAATCATTTTGGTTTTAGCGCATTTCCCTTACTTTGCTGGCCTGGACAAAATTGAATGACTTAGTAAATGTGGAATTCACTGCAATCCAAGAACCTTGATAAAGGCTGAGTTGGCTTATCTCATCCTCACTCATTTCTACCTGTTCTCTCCACACCTTGACCTCTCTTACTTCTCAAAGCTGTGTCCACCTTCTAAGTCTACTTGGTGGATGGTTGGCTCCACCAAATATCCTACACCGGGGGTGCTTTGGAATTAGCAATATTATTCTTTCTAACAAATTGCAAGCTTACATAATGAGTCCAAACCACCACACATAAACTATGATTACATATTCAAATCAGAGAAAGATTAATTTAAACAACATTATTTCAGAAAGGTTTTCTTTAGTCTACCAATAGAGCATTCTTGGAAATGGCAAGGAAAGTGGTTTTAAAAGAACACTCTTGAAAAGATCTGTTGAATCTTATGAGAAAAGAGGAAATTAGACATTTCTGAAAAAAATACTATTGATTTTTCTACTTAGTAATATAGAGAATTTCATGTAATAAGATAAAAAAAAGTTTCTACAGGATTGGTAAAATTGTACAGTGAAAATGTTACTTGAATCAGGAAGGTAGTCAAAGATCAGGCATTTCTTTTAAGTTGTAGACCTAAATGATTGCTCAAAGCAGTTACTTTGAAAAAGTAATAATCAATTTGTTTCACCTTTAAGGGGAAAATGTTCTTTAAAGCATTTGTAAGTTAGATGTTAGAAGAAAAAATGTCAGTAGTTGACAAAATTATGAGCCTAGTGCTACATTATTACATGGTTTCATAAAAAAGAAGACACCCTGTTTGGCCTTGTTTGATGTGTAAAAAAATCTTTGATTCTCCCTGGTACTGGCTTTTCTCATTAAAAGGATATTGCATTGTGAAATTCTTAAACTTGCCTTTTGTCACCTTATTCTTCAAAATGTTTCTTTACATGTTAAAAATGGCCTCATATTATACTTATATTTTGAGCATCTGAATTATGACTGTAACTTGTAGGTTTTAATGGAATAAATAAGTAATGGAAGAGCCTCCCAAATTTCTAAAGATTTAAGCTCCTGGAAAGATTCTTAATTTGTTAATATCCTTTGAAAACTCATTTTATTATTGCTATTGCTGCTATTGCTTTATTATAAGGAAAATCCAAAATTAAGGATAACAATTATATTAAAAACCTTGAAAAAATACTACAAAAGCTGGAAATTTTGATCCTTTCAGCAAGAGGTTGTAAGTAAGTTGCTCTCAAACTTCATCATGTCTAACTAATAGGTGGGGGTAGGGACCTCTCCTCAGAGATTCTCATTACGTGGGACTAGGGTGGATTTGACATATTTATTTAAAAGAGATTTTGACATAGATGGCACACAAGTTTACTTTAAAGAAAATCAATGGCAGATAGAGGCAGGGATTCTCTGAAGGACAGAGGAAGATATCTCCAGCAGTTGTATAGCTTTTCAAGCTGTGCTTCCCTTGCCTTTTTGTACCTGCCCTGTGGCAGAAAACTTTAGGGTCACCCTCCATGACCTCTGCTTCCTGATATTCATGCCTTAGTATAATCTCTTCCACTTATGTGTGGTTGGAATCTGTGGCTTGCTTTTTTTTTTAATATACTTAAAAAAATTTTTTTAACGATACTTAGATTACATAAATGTTACATAAAAAATATAGGGGATTCTCATATGCCCCGCTCCCTACCCCTCCCACATTTTCCCACATTGACAAAATCCTTCAATAGTGTGGTACATTTGTTACAATTGATGAACACATTTTGGAGCATTGCCACTAAGCATGGTTTACAATTTACATTGTAGTTTACACTCTCTCCCACACAATTTTGTAAGTTATGATGAGATATATAATGGCCTGTGTCTGTCATTGCAATGTCATTCAGGACAATTCCCATGTCTTGAAAATGCCCCAATATTACACCAGTTTTTCCCTCTCCCTGCCTTCAGAACCTCCAGTGGCCACTGCCTCCACATTAGTGTTAAAAGCTCTTCCATTGCTAGAATCACAGTAAGTCTATAGTAGAATAACAGCAAGTCTACTCTAGTCCATCGTTCATTCCCCAATCCTGAAGATTCTGGCATGGTGATACCGACTCTGCCTCTAATTGAGAGGGGGCTTAGATCCCATGGGGCAAATGGATGGGACTACCTTGCTTGCAGTTGCAGACTCTCTCAGTTCCTTGGTATGGTGGTTGTCCATCATCATCCCCTTGTTAGTTGTCCTGGATGAGTCCAGTGAACTGAGAGCCTCCTTGTTGCTCAAATGTGGCCTCTTTCTAAGCTGAACTCAGCAAATAAATGTATTACCTTCCCTCTAGCATTGGACATGACTCCCAGGGATGAGCCTCCCTGGCACTGAAGTATTAGTACCAAACACCAACTAGCAATTCAACTGGAAAAAAGACCTTGACCAAAGGGGGAAAGGCTAAAGACAAGTGAGTTTCTATGGCTAAGAGATTTCAAAGTAAATCAGGAGGTCATTCCAGAGGTTATGTGTATGCATGTCTCAACAGGTCTCATTGACTGCCAAGTAAATATTGCCTCAAATAGCCGGGCTCCTGATGGTTCTGGAGACATCCAGACACTATAGGCAGGGCAGACAGCTCAGGTGTTTGGTGGCCTGCCAGTGGGCCCTCCTTGGGAATTTTTGTTCCCCAGTGTAACAGAGTTGGGCTCAATTGTGGTTTCCCTACACATGGCTCTTCTGCCCCTTCTATTTGAACCTATAGTTAGTACTAGAATTGATAGGTGTATGTCCAAGAGACAATTCTTTGGGCTGTCAATGTGCAGGCTGGGCCCTGAATCTCAACAGAGTTGCAACACTCACATTCCAGTTCATTGTAGCTTACTTTTAGCCAATAGGATATAGCAAATATGAAGGGATTTCACTGCCATGATTATACTATGTTATATGAGTGCATCTTGACAACAGACTTGTTCTAGAGAGTCTCTTTACCCTAACTGGATTTGAAAGAGTAAGCAGCCATGTTGAGATGTCCCAAGCAAGGAGCAGAGGGTGGCCTCTAGCCAACAGCTCGCAAGAAACTTGTAGACCTATAGTCAAAAGGAAATATATTCTACAAACAATCTGAGTGATCTTAGAAACTGATACTTTCCCAATCAAGCCTCCAGATAAGAACACAGTATAACTGACACTTTGTTTGCAACCTTGTAATACCCTAAGTGCAAAACCCAGCTAAATTGCCTAGACTCCTGACCCACAGAAATTGTGAGATCTTAAATTCATGCTGTTTTAACCTATAAGTTTGTGGTAATTTTTCTTTTTGTACAGCAATTAACAACTAACACACATTCCCAAAGGGCTGATTCCCTTTGCATCAGCCAAAGGGGTGCTGATGCAAAATACCAGAAATCTGTCGGCTTTTGTAAAGGGTATTTATTTGTGGTAGAAGCTTATAGTTACCAGCCATAAAGCGTAAGTTACTTTCTTCACCAAAGTCTGTTGCCACATTTTGGAGCAAGATGGCCACTGATGTCTGCAAGGGTTCAGGCTTCCTCTCCCTCTTAAGGCTCCCTGGTCCAAGTTTCTTCCAATATCAGCTGTAGGCTGGGATAAGTCTCATATCTCTCCTGGGGCTCATTTCGCCCCATGCTCAGCTGATCTGCTCTCTCCACAAGGCCAGCTGTAAACTATCAGGAGAACAACTCATCTCTCTTCCCAGGACCTCTGCCTTGTCTAATGGAACCTTCTCTTTTTCCTCATGTATCTGTTTCTCTGTGTATTTTCTTCCCAGAGCTCCAGGATCAAAACTCTCTTGTGTCTTCCTTCTCCATGTCTGTACTTCCTCAGGCTCCATGTCAATACTCTGTCTCTCCTGCTTTGTCATTTTCTCTGTGAGTCCCCACCCACCAAGAGAGTGGAGACTCAATGTCCTACTGACATGGCCCAATCAAAGCCTTAATCATTATTTAATCAAGTAAAAGTGAAATCTCTGAATCCAATCCATCTAATATGCTCAGAGGTACAGACCAGTTTGCAAATACAATCCAATATCTATTTTTGGAATTCATAAACAATGCCAAACTGCTACCTATCCTGATTTAGGAGATACTTCTGAACCAAAATATGATTGCAATATTTTTAGATATTTTATTTAAATGCACCCATTTAATTCTTATTTTAAAGAAAAAGTTTTCTGCATATCCTTTGAGAACTTGTTGCAAATGGCTGCTCCATCTTCATGAATAAACAGTGAGACTGGATTGGATTTTAACACCACATTCTTTCTTAAAGGACTTTGTTATCACATCAAATTTCTATATTTATGATACCAGGAGTTTTTGTATCTCTTAGTGCAATGTACTCTTCTAGGGGTTTAAAATCAGATAAATAGAGAGATTAGAGAGAATAAAATTAAGCAATGATCTTTGACTGGTAAGATTAACCCAATATAAATTTTATGATAGTTATACATGTATTTATATTGTCTGAATTTTATCAGCTGACTAAATGAATAGAAACAAAAGGGCATATTCAGCATGTGTATTGTTGACTTTATGCCAACACATGGATTTCCTGTCAATTAGGGACCTTATTTCAAAGGAAATAACCATATTCAATATCCTGGAAATGAAAAACTTTTATTAGGAATAGAGATGCTATAGATTGTATTCTTCAGTGAAAACAAAATTTGATATGCATGGTGCTATGGAGGAGGAACCGGATTGTTTTAAAGCCAGGGATAAATATTCATGGAAATAATCTATATAGATAAGAAAATAACTAGTTTTTGCATGTAAGTTTTTATCCCTTGATTTTATAAGGGATTATCTTAGTAATATGTTTAGCATTTCTAAAAATCTGAACCAGAGTTGAACAAAAGAAAATATAAAATTAGTAAGTGATGGGATTGAAGACTGTTCTAAATGTCCTATGAGCCCTGAAGATAATCCAGTCTCTAACAAGGCATCACTTTCAACAGCCTCTTTCTCTTCCAGGTTTTTAACAAAGACATCATTTTTATTTATTTATTTATTTTTTATTGTTTTATGTCTTGGTTGAATTTCTTTACTTTTCAGCTTACAAGTATTATTGCTGAGTTTCCCTTAAACCCCATCTACAGGTTCAGTCCATGACTCCCAAAGGATGAGGCCTGGGAAATGGAAAAACCCAAGCAATACTTAAAGACCCTGAGATTCATGATCCTTTTTGTTGCTGCTCTCCTTTGGACTTGTTGCCCTAATTCCAGACTGCTCTACATGGCATCCTGGCTATGCATTTTCTTGGGAAGTTTTTTTAACCTCTTTAAACTACATTTTCCTTATTTTCAAAATGGGGATTATAATGAGTCTCACTTCATAGTAATGTTGTGAGAATTAACTGCATATTACATGTTCTTGCTCAATAAACATTAGTAGCACTATGGTTTCTCCAGGAACTGGGTTCCTTTGTCACATTCCTCCCCTAATTCTCAGTATTATCTCTTTCTGCCTTGGTTTCTGGCTCATACCTGAATGGTAGTGTGTCCCTTGCCACAACAATACATTGACATATCTTCCTGGACTGCCTGCCCTTCATTTGATTGCCTACTGTTGGATCCTCTCCCAATTTCTTACACAGACCTAGCATTACATCTAGTTTGGGATTTCTCAGCCATTCTGAGTCCATATTATTATCTCCCAATATTATCCTTAATCTGCATGGAAAAATTTACTGAATTGAAAGTCAAGCATCTTTGGTTTTAATACTGACTGTGCCAGTAATGAATTGGGTGTTCTTAGATGAATGATTCTCAAACCTTTGAAGTTTGTTAAAATTAAAAGTTTGGGGCCATTAACCTCAGGTATTCTGATTAGTAGCTCTGGAATGCACCTAAGCTTATGAATTTAAAAAAATATACCTATAGGAGATATAGATTCACAGCAAGGGTTCAAAACTTCTGCTTCATTCAAGGGTCTAAAATTACTGCCATTCACTTAAAATTCATTCAACAAACATTGATTGAAATCACAAAACTAGAAAATGAATATACAATGTCTAACACTACATAGTACCTGCTTTCATCCTATCTAGACAGAGAAAGAGGTAGGGATTATGTATATTTTTAATAAAATATTTGGCACATGGTAGTTTTTAAAGAATATTCAGTGAATGTAGTAGGCTCTGTATCTTCATTTCTAAAATTATTTTAAATTAGTCATTCTCAAACACGATTCCAGGGATAAATACCTATGGAAAAGGTTCGAAGAGTAAAAATAGAGCAATGCAAAACAACAACAAAATAAACTTCGGCAAATAAAATAGAGAATTCTTTTATGAAAAATTAGATTCTTATATCGTTATTTTCAACCATCATTCCTTATGGAAGGGTGAAGAAAACCTGAGAAGCAGAGCTTCTGAATGGAAATGGAGGAAAGTGCACATCTTCCAATAGGTTGATGAAGTTATTAAATATACAGGAAGAACTTTGGCCAGAGACAAAATCCAAAAAGAGGAAATCCATTCCCACTCTAAATTATAAAAAGTGTCCCTGTACTCCTCACTTCACAGATATAGGGATAAAAATTTATCTTATTCATATGTTTTACAATTCTCCACTCTTCCTATAGCTTTTCAGTCTTTGCCATGAAATGCTGAGTCTTTTGAATGTTCCCTGAGGCCTTGGAAAAATGTGGAGCAAGAGCTAAGTATAGCAGCCAGGAATCATGGACTGGTCATGCAGGTCGAGGGAGAATTTCCAAAGGGGGTCTGGAATTTATTCCAGCCAGTTTGCTTTGCATTGATGCCAAATATCAGTGATGTATATCAAACTTCACACTTAAACATTTTTCTCACCAAAAGTAATTTTTAAATATGCTGAACAAGTCCTACCCACAGGTTTCCTGACATAACTGTGCTATTTCATCTTTTCTATCCAAATTAAATCTCTTTTTACTCCTACTCATTTCTTTCCTCAAGATCAGATTCTTATGGTTAATTCCAGGCACCTCTATATCATGGCAATTTAATTTCTTTAATAATTTAATAGCATTTGTCAAAGGCTTTTGAAAGCCTTCCAGTTTGCTTCCACGCTTCCCCCACTTATCTGCTTATTTATTCATTCTTCAAACTTTACTTGTTTCTGAAAGAAGAAATCTTGCCAGCAAGAAAGGTTACAATATGTTTTGTTTGTTCAAATATTTGTATCAACCTTGTTTACTTTCAATGACATTGATTTTACTTAATTAAAATTTATAACAATTCTAAAATTGAAAACAAGTTCCTCTAGAGATTGATTCTGAACGTCTAAGCATATTTTTAGAAACACATTTAAATGTGTTAAAATTTAATAGTAATATTAAGGGACTAAGACACAATTTTCATAACCTCATTGACAGTGTTTGTGAATCTGAAGCATAGGAAATAGTCACCTCTTCAAAACACCAAGTTTATTTATGGAGTAAGGAAAATTTACAGGGAAATCTTTCAGAAAGAAAGAGCAAGTTTTGGCAAAAAAGGAATAATATATTTTAAAGGGAATGAATCCATTTTAGTATGGCACAGGCCATATTGTCACACACCTCTTAAGAGGTAGCATTTGGACACAAATGGGAGAGGACAGAACTGAATTTATACAATGTAAATGGCAAACAATTTAGGGAATTGGGGTTGTATTTTAGTTTCCTAGTTGCTAAAACAAATACCATAATATGCGTTGTCTTAAACAAACAAAGGGAATTTATTGGCTCACGATTTTGAGGCTAGGAGAAGTCCAAAATTTCTCCCTTAAGATTGTAGCATTCTGGGGTGGCTGTAGCGAATCCTTAGTCCTTGGCTTTTCTGACTCATGGCAATGCCCATGACAGTATCTTCTACTTTCTCTTCTGGATTTCCTTTACTTCTGGTTTCTAGCTGCTCCCCATGCCTTTTCTCTCCATTGGACTTTTACTTTGCTTATAAAGGACTCCAGTAATCCAGATTAAAGCTGGGCCTGATTCAGTTGGGCCGTACCTTAATTGAAGTAACATCTTAAAGAGATCTTATTTACAAAGGGGCCGCACCTACCAAACTGAAGATTTAGACCAAGAATATGAACAATCCAAACTGGAGTACACAATTCAATCTATCACAGGTTGCTTTTTAGTCTTTCTTTTTTCAGTCTTTATTTGATAATTAGACATGAGTAAAGCATGTGTCACTTGAACCTTTCCAAGGTGAAAGGATAGATACAGCTTTAAAGTGAAATGATTGGTTGCTAAAGAAAAAAACAAAAACATTGCCAAATTCTTCTGCTTTTTACATCCTGCCATTCTTATTCTGATTTGGATTGCTTTTTGGAATACAAGAACTTGTAGTATTAAGTATTACTCAGCTGTAAGAAGGAATTCAGTATTAACACACAGGATAACATGGATGAATCTTGAAGACCTTATGTTGAGTGAAGCAAGCCAGGCACTGAAGTACACTTATTAGATGGCCTCACTGATATGAATTAAGCAAATTGAGCAGACTCATATAACTAGAGTCTGGAAGATAGGTTTACAGGAGACAGAAAGGGAGAAGAAGGTTGTGAGCCAATGCGGATATGGGCAAAATTTATGATAAGTTGGAAGTGTTTTGTTGTATGGTAGATGGGCATGACAGTGGTGAAGTGATACTACTGGTTTGGGCCATGCTGGTTTTTGAGGGGGTAGGATGGTGAGGGTGGGGTGGACTGTCCATGACCTGGGGGAGAGGGTTGCAGGAGGGACCAGGTGAACACTGGTGATTTGTGGGAATGTGTTTGAAACTACAATGTTGGGAATGTTCATTTGGTAATATGGCAGGGAAGGGTTACTGGTTTTGGTTGTTGTATGTGGGGGGATTCAGGACAGGGCACACCTGGGGCAGGCTTCTAGGGAGTATCTGAGTGTTCATCTTATCATAGTGTGTTGTATCAGTGGGTGGATAAAATGAGTGGGAAGATGTTGGACTCCCATCCTGGGGAGTCCTGCTATGTTCTCAAATTGAGGGATGGGAGTCTCTTGAGAGCACAGGCAGTGCCCAATAGGGAAGGACAGACCACTGTCAAGCCCTCAATGTTGTTGCAAGTAACTATAAATCTTGTTTTTTAAGGAGTGAAGCTTGGTGGTTGCCATGGGTCCCAAGGGGAAGAAGATGGATGAATAGAATAGATGGAGCATGGGTTATTTTGGGGCAATGGAAGTGTTCTACGTGATCTTGCAATGATGGATACAGGCCATGTTAAATTTCATGAAAATTTATAAAAGTGTGTGGTCCAAAATTTAAACCATAATGTAAATCATTGACACTGGTTATTAGCAATGTTTCAATATTTATACATCTATTGTAACAAATGTACCATCCATTTGTAAAATGTTATTAATAGGGGAAAAGGGAAAAGGGGGAGGATGTTGGGTATATGAGAATCCCCTATATTCTGTATGTGACATATCCATAACTGAATGTTTCTTTGAAGACAAAATGAAAAAAAAAATAAGACCCTGGTGGAAAAAATAGAAGAAAATGTCACTGTACATACAAGTTAACAGATCTTACAGTGATGAAAAACATAATGTCAAAATTTTTTTTTTAATTTTACATTTTTAATTATTTTTTATTTTTCTAATTAAAAATTGTATTTTATTTGTTATTTTTAAAACTATCATTATTATTTCAAATTTTTATTAATTGTATTTGGTTATTTTCTTAGCTTCATTTTTGAAGAAGTTTTGGATCACAGAAGGGTTACAATTGTTGCAGGGGAGGACCATTTGTGTAGGGTGTCAGTGATGGGGGATTCATGGGAGGAGGTTCACCTGGGACATAACTATAAGGCATATGAAAGTGTTCAAATGCTCATGGGGCATTGTCACAGTGGGTGGAGATTAAAATTATAGCTGAAAAAATATTGAATTCCCATCCTGGGGATCTCTGTCACATTCTCTAATGTGACAGCAAGAATCCCCTGAGTTCAGGGGCAGTGAGTAGTGAAGGAAGAAGGACTATTGATGGGCCCTTGATATTGATGAATGAACTTATAAACCTTTACTTTTGAAATTGAAACCTAGCCTAGTATTATAGGGTGCCTAAGAGTTACCTCCTGAGAGCCTCCTTGTTGCCCAAATGTGACCTTTCTTTAAACCGAACTCAGCACATAAATGCATTACCTTCCCCCCAGCATGGGACATGACTCCTGGGGATGAGCCTCCCTGGCACCGAGGGATTACTATCAAGCACTAACTAGCAATGCAACTGGAAAAAGACCTTGATCCAAAGGGGGAAAGGGTAAAGACAAATGAGTTTATATGGCTAAGAGACTTCAAAGTGAGTCGGAGGTCATTCCAGAGGTTACACTTATGCAAGTCTCAGCAGGATCTCATTGACTGCCAAAGTAAATATTGCCTTAAATTGTGGAGACATTCAGACACTATAGGCAGAGCAGATAGCTTGGGAGTTTGGAGCCCTGCCAATGGGCCCTACTTGGGAACTTATGCTTCCCAGTGTGACAGACTTGGACTCAGGTGAGGTTTCCCTACACATGGCTCTTCTGACCCTTCTATTTGAACCTATAGTTAGTGCTAGAGTTGATAGGTATATGTCCAAGAGACTTAAAGCTTTGGGGTGTCCATGTTCCAGTTGGGCCCTGAATCGCAACAGAGTTGCAAAACCTACTCTACATTTCATTGGACTACACAGGACAACTAACAAGGAGATGATGATGTACAGTGACCATCCCAAGGAATAGAGAAAGTCTGCAACTGCAAGCAAGATAGTCCCATCCATCTGCCCCATGGGTTCTAAGCTCCCTCTCAATTAGAGGTGGAGTGGACAGCACCATCCCAGAATCCTCAATATTGGGGAATGAAGAATGGACTAGAGTAGACTTACTGGTATTCTGGTATAGACTTATTGTGATTCCAGCAATGGAAAAAGTTTTATTGATTTGGAGGCAATGTCCACTGGAGTTTCTAAGGGGAGGGAGAGGGAAAAACAGGTGCAATATGGGGACATTTTTGGGACTTGGGAATTGTCCTGAATGACATTGCAATGACAGACACAGGCCATTATATATCTCATCATAACTTACAAATTTGTGTGGGAGAGAGTGTAAACTACAATGTAAATTATAATTCACGGTTAGTGGCAATACTCCAAAATGTGTTCACCAACTGTAATAAATATAACACACTAATGAAGGATATTGTTAATGTGGAAAGTATGGGAATGGTTGGAAGCGGTGCGTATGTGAATTCCCTGTATTTTTATGTAACATTTATGAAATCTAAGTATCTTTTAAAAAATAAAAAATAAATTAAAAAATAATAAAATGAAATAAATTTAGCTATCCTGGTAAATGTGTAGTGGCACCTTATTGTGCTTTCAATTTGTATTTCCCTGATTTGTTTAAGTTATGGGTAAGAGTTCTTCATTGGATGCGCAACAAATTTGCTCTTTGTATTGTTTGCGTTTTTACTTTCTTTTTATTTTCTTTTTATTAGCAGAAGCTATTAAATGCAGTGTGGTCCAATTTTCAATTCATGATTGGTCCTTTTTGTGTACTCTTTAAGGCACTTTTACATACCCAGAGTCATATGCTATAAAAATGAATATACAGCAAGTAAAATTCAATACTTAATATTAGAGGATCAAAGAGAGAATTAAGGAACTGGAATATAGTTTATTAGAGGATTTCTAGAATGTAGTGTGAAGGGAAATGATAAAGAATAGAAAGCAGAGTGCAAGAGATCTAAGTTACAAGACCCAGGGAGAGAAAATACATGGTCTACCCAGAAACAAAAAGTAAAACAAAATAAAATTAAAAAGAAAGAAAAGCAAAAGAAAGAGAAAAGGGTAAAGACCAGATAAGACACATGTAAAACAAATAATAAAATGCTAGATATAAAGTCTAATATGTTGCTATTTACCTCACATATTTATGAATTAATCCTGGAGTAGAAATAAATCAATACAAAAAAAGATAGACAGCTTAATAGACAAGAGGGCAAAAGTCTTGAAAAGGCACTTCAAATATGAGTTATCATTATATATTTATCAGATTGCTAAAATTAAAAAGACTGACAATATCAAGAGTTTGTGGGAATGTAGAGCAACTGGTACTCTTACCTCATCTTATTTGGGTGCTTTGGAAAGGAGGAGGGGAATAGTGTCTTTGGAGGAAATATGAAAGAAACTCTAGGGTGCTGGTAGCATTCTATTTCTTTACTTGGGTGTAGTTACATGGCTGTGTTCACTTTTTGAAAATTCATTAGTCTATATGCTTTGATAGTCATGCTTCTGTGAAACGATTACCCCAGATCTTCCCAGATGTACTGAGCTTTGCAATTCATGAACATCTTCTCTTATTACATTTGCACCGGTTCTTCCCCATGGATTTATTGTTTTTCCTTTTTTCCCCATCATTGAGATCTTATCTTAAGGGATCTTCCTTAGAATTACCTATCCCTGACTTTTAAGTACAAGTATTACCATACTCCTTTCATATCTTCTTATTTGTTCAAAAACCAATTGTCCTAGAACTTCCCTAATACATTTTATGGTTTATCTATCTATTTCCCCCCAATTTTGAAGTCTTTGAAGGCAGGGATTTTATCAAACATGAATACATGTTTTTAATACCTATCATTGAGATAGAGCACATAGCACATTCCCTAAACATATTTATTGAATAGTGTGTAAATAAAAAAGATGAATGAATGTGGTGCTAGCCTCTGGCCAACACTTGAGGTGGTGGAATTTCTAAGCTGTGAAAGCAATTTTGGGAAATAGTGCCTTTGTATTCTTTTGAGATGACCACAAATGGAGAATATGGAGTAATAACTTCTACTAGAAGTGGAAATATGAAATATTCTATTCACCATTTTAAATATGAATATCTCCAATATTAACATTTCTAGAGTTATTTTATTTTTCTTTTATATATATGTAGATTTAACACTTAAGTTTAGTTACTGCTTTCACAGCAAATCATTTTAACATATTTGTCCAATCAGATTTTATTCTCCCTGAGGAAGGTTTTGGAAAAGAAAGGCATACCATCTTCTTTTATCTTATTAGAAGTGTCATGGTCTCAAACCAAGTTTTGTATCAAATATATTTTATAGTCTTCTCTTTGCAGCACTTTTTCTCTCCTTCCAGCTAATAATATTTATAATATACTTAATGTATCCCCAGATAATAATTTCTCATCATTTTCATGTTTAGTAAATACATACTAGTGCCTTTTAATATACCATGAGGGTTAAATCACCCAATTCCCAGTAAGGGCTTTGATATTGCATATCATATCCTAAGAGTATAAAGAATTTCAGTGTCGATTTCTGCTTAAAAAGACCCATTGGGTCTCTTATTATGTACATTTTCTCTCTCTACATTCCTGCTTCAGGCATATATACCTATAACTGTATTTATATATATTTTTACCAGAAACAAGAAGAAAAGTTATCGTGAAAACTAAATTTTCCCCAATGTGCTATTAAATTTGTAGAGGCTAATCTTGGAAAAGTACTCAAGAAAATCTCAGAAGTGTGAATGATTGTTGTTTGGGGGAGTATATTCCTCTGATGCAGCAATAATCTACCAATCTGCCTTCCAACTCTAATTGTTTGTTTGGATTTTATTTCTTTCTATAAATGAGGTAATGAGATTTAGGATTGAAGGGCAGAAATTTAATTGACAATGCAATAAACAGCGGTCTAAAGTAAGCCTTCACAAAATGACACCAGCACTCATTGGAAATTTCAACTATATTCAAAATGAATATAAATGGTTACCTTTTGCAACATTCAGTGAAATTTAGCCCTTTGAGAATTCCTTTCAATCAGTATTAAGCAAAAGATTCTTTAAAAAGAAGTGAAGATTAGCAATTATGTTTTGTAATTTCCCAGGACTGCTTTAACATTTCTCTTGTGGGTTAGATGATGTATCTGCACACTTCAGGATAAGTTCACAAAATGTAATACAAGCTAGCTGTGTTTCATTAGGGAAGAGTAGAGAAGATCATTTTACAAGGAAAAGGATATTTTAGTTTAGCATCTGTACTGCTTTGCAATAGAAACTACTGCCACTTTTGTGGTAGTGCAATTCTAATTCAGAAAATATATTTGGTATGTTTTTTTTATTTTTAAAGGACCTTTAGATTACGTAAATGTTACATAAAAAATATAAGGAATTTCCATATGCCCATTCCCTCTGCTTCCCATACTTTCCCACATTAAAAACATCCTTCATTAGTGTGGTACATTTGTTACAATTGAACACATATTCGACAGTTGCCATTAAGTGTGGATTATAGTTTACATTATAGCTTACACTCAGATCTGTGGTTAAAACTACAATGTTGGGAATGTTCTTTTGGTAAATATGGCAGGGGCAGTTTACTGATGTAGGGTGTTGGATGAGGGGCGCATACAGGACAGGGCACACCTGGATCATGCTTCTATGGAATAAGTAAGTGTTCATCTTGTCATAGTGTGTTATATCAGCAGGTGGAGACCCACACAATAAACAAGAAAATATTAAACTCCCATCCTGGGAAGTCATGCTATGTTCTCAAATAGAGGGGCAAGAGTCTTTTGAGAAAATAGGCAGTGTGTAATAAAAGAAAACAGACCAATATGCCAAGCCCTCAATATTATTGCAAGTAACTATAAATCTTATTCTTCAAAAAGTGAAACTTAGTGGTTACCATAGGTTCTGAGGGGAAGGGGAAGGAAGAATAGAATATCTGGAACATAGGGCATTTTTAGGTCATTAGAACCATTCTGCATGATCTTGCAATAATTGATATAGGCCATTTTAAATTTTGTCAGAATTTATAAAAGTGTACCATTCAAAATGTAAACTATAATATAAATCATTGACCATGGTTAGTGGCAATGCTTCAGAATTTGTACATCAATTGTAACAAATGTACCACGCACATGTAAAATGTTATTAATATGGGAGAGGGGAAAAGGAGGAGAATGTTGTGTATATGGGAATCCCCTATATTCTGTATGTGACTTTTCTGTAAGCTAAAGGTTCTTTGAAGATAAAACGAAAAAAATAAGACACTGCAGGAATATATGGAAGAAAATGTCACTGTACATACAAGACAACAGATCTTACAGTGATGAAAAACATAATGCCAAAAAATATTTTTTATTATTTCAAATGTTTTTCATTTTTTTGCATTTTATTTGTTATTTTTGAAAACTATCATTATTTCATTTTCATATTAATGTTATTTTGTTGGTTTCATTTTGAAGTAGTTTTGGATCACAGAAGGGTCACAACTGTGGCAGGGGAGGATCATTGGTGCTGGGTGCCGTAATGGGGGATGAATGGGAGGAGGGTCACCTGGTGCCACTAAGGCATATGAACGTGTTCAAGTGTTCGTGGGGCATTGTCATGGTGGGTGGAGATCCACACAGTATTTGGATATGTTTTATTTCCAGTTGCTTATATCTTTCTCAAAATAATATTAAAAAGTGAGAAGTTTATAATAGAATAGCTTAAACCATGTGACAACAAATGATGTTGTCATGAAACTCTGTCAAATTAAAAATATACCATGATCCAATATATGGCACAATATTTCTTGAAAGAAAATTAGTCTTCACAAAACATTTTGCTAGTTACTGGAAGTTTATTAACAGGGGATTTGTACTATGATTTTGTTTTACTGGGGAAGAGAGAAGAGAACAAATGTGCTTATTTATGTATTTTTCTAGATTAATCTACATTTCTTAGCATTATTTCTCTTTGTCTTAGTATTTCCATAGACCTGTCATATCTATATATGTATAACATTAGATATTATTATGTAATTTAATGCTGTATTCATATTATTTATTATATCAACATTTTTATATAAAAATTTAGTGCATGTTTTCAAATCATCCGATCAATAATTTAAACAGAATTCTACTTTAGGGGCCATGAGATTTACATAGAAATATAACTAACTATATTTTATTTATATGCAGTTCTATGCATTATTTACATTTCATTCTTCTGAACACTTTTTCTTTTTTTATGTGTCCTACCTTGTTTCAGTATTCTTTTTTTTTTTCCAGAAGATCCTATATCTTTAGAGCCAGATGGCACCACTCTCTTTGGCTTCATTAGACCCCCTTTTACTTTGAACAAGGAGCATTTTAAATGATTAAATGATGCATGCCATTGTGTCATTGTACTTTAGATTTTCATGCCTATCCAATCTGTAAATGTGATTCATCTGTGAATTTGGCTAGCTTTATTCAACAGAGCTCATGTGAAATTGTGCTGGCTGTAGGAATGACAATAAAACCGTTTGTACTAACTGCGGTCTTTTTCCACATTAACATGAGTTCCAGAGACCCAGAATCATTAATCAGTCTTCACATGACTCCAGTTACATAGCCTTGATTGGTTACATTGTAAGTTATGGTAGAAACTATTATATGTTGGTCCTGCTTCCAGAAATGTGCACATAATCAGTAAAGCTGGATGCTGGCTTTGGGACCATGTACTTATTTTTCAGAGAAAATAAAGTGAACAAAAAGTTCAAGTTCTATCACTTTAAAGCTTTTAGGTAGATTCACTGCCAAAAATGTGGTAAATTTCATGAAATGACTTTACAGAGTTGCCTTTTAACTCCTTGATTGTAATTGTTTCAATTTAAACACTATAATCATGATTTCATTTAATTAATTTTATAGGAATGGTATGATCTTTTTCACTTCTCTCAAAAGTCTTTTTCCATATTCAAGGCAAGATTATATTTATACAACTTTGCATAAGACCCACAGCATTTCCATTGAATAATATTAGACTGAAATGATAATTACAATGGGAAATCCCATTTGTTTGTAATCCAGAAAATTTGCCATTGTTCCTTAAATAAAAATTATTTGTATTCATCCAGTCAAGATTCCTCATTTGGCTCTATTATGTTAAAATAACAGATTACCTCATGCACAAAGCTGGCTTAGTAGCATTTATGTTAGGTTATAATTTGTTGAAAGACTCTTATTATTTTCCTGATGTTTTATCATATGTGAAGTACTGTTGGTTTGAGCAACAATGAAGAACCAGTATCACACTACAGGATCTTTCTGCCTATAGAATTGTTAATAATAGATAAAACACATTTATTCTTGGCAGTCTTTGAAAAGTACCTTGGAGAATTACTGTAGCATTATGTACGTTAAGCTTCAATGAAACTAAAAAGAAAAGTGTGATTTTCACAGGGTTATTGTATCCTAACATATTATGTGTTAATAGAAAATAGCAAAACTTTTTACATTGATATTTTGTGCGATCCTGGATAAGATAATGCGATATGGAGAAAATCAGCATAGTTACATAGGAGAGGTGTAGCCTGCTGATGTGCTTACTATGTAAAAATGTAGGACCACAAAAATTACTAATTGAGATCAGACCCTTGTAACAGGATCTAAAATGCTACTATGTAGAACAATTTTATGGACTGTTCCTTGAATGGGTGCTCTTTTCACTTTTGCCAGCTTCTGTGCTCATGATAGCCACCCTTTTAAACACATCTGGGGTGACTCCTTCAACTACAAAATGGAACTTCTGCTCATGTCAGAACTGTCACTTATCCTGTTCAGTGGCCCACTTGATCCCTAGATATAGAGCAATGCCCTGGCATAGAAATGGCCTTTTCAGCCTTTCCTTTTAACAAAGAAATAGGGAGGGAGGAAACAGATTGGCAAAACAGAAGGAGAAGAGATTGTTTCTGGGCATCTGCCAAGAAGAAACCCCCAAAGGATTATGCTGGCAGGGAATATAATATTTGAGTGTAAGGCTATAGCATCATAAATAGAAGTATAAATTTTAGTGGGAAAGGGAAGTATTTTTAGAAGAATTTTAGCAACTGATGCATACTATATATGCCTTTGTGAAAAGAATAAATAGTATATTTCAAAGAGATATATAGATCTAGTTAACTAGATAGCTGAATACATTGATACATAACTTCTATATTTACTGTACTGGGAGCCCCCTAAAAATTCTTGTCCACCCAGAACTTCAGAATGTGAGGAAATAAGGTCTTTGCAAATGTAATCAGTTGAGATGAGGTTATACTGCATAAGGGTGGGCCCTAAATCCAATATGCCTGGTATCCTTATAGAAAAAGGAAAATTTGGGCACAGAGACATAACATCAGAAGGAAGATAGTCATGTGAAGAGGAGGCATAGATTGAAGTTGTGCTGCCACATGCCAAGGAGCATCTGGAGCTACTAGAAGCTGGAAAAGGCAAGGAAGTATCTTGCCCTAGTGGCTTTGAAGGGAGCGTTCTGCTGACACCTTGATTTTGGACTTCTGGCTTCCAGAACTGTGAGGGAGTAAATTTCCATTGTTTTAAGACACATAATTTGTGGTACTTGTTCTGGCCACCATAGGAAACCTGTACCTTCTCCAGCTCCTTCGTTCTAAGGAGAAGCCACGTGATTGAATGCTGGCCAATGGAATGTTTGTGGAAAGGATGATAACCACTTCTAAGCCCAGCTCATAAAATCACCCATGTGACCATCCACATGCAGACAATCCAGGAGAAATGCGGAGGCCCTAGGGGAAGGCTGAGCCACAGATAGCAGAAGCCTGAATTTGTGAATGGCTGCATTGAGTGGCATTGCAATCCCTCTGGACTCCCAAACTTTACTCTGCACTGCCACTTGGACTTCATGTGTAAAAGAACTAAACTTCCATTGCTTGGACCACTGAACTTTATGGGTTGTTATTTATAGAGTTTGCCTACATTGACCAATACTTCACATAGAGAAAAAGAAATTAAGGGATTCAGGAAAACCCATTGTACATTCCCACTAAGGATCTATTCTGAAGTCAAAATTTCTTGGTACTTTCAGGTTCAATACAAATCATGAATTTTGTGAATGTGAAACATAAAACATTTGACACGTTATTTAGTCAATTGCTATTTGTTCTAATAATGTGGTTTTAATAGCATTTTCTCATTATTAAGAACAATTTTATCATTTGGACATGAGAAGAAAACTGTATCTAACTTCATACTATAAATCAGTGAAAAAAATTAATTTGTTTGTCTGGAAATCACTTTAGCACTAGATCAGGATTTTTAGGATACATCTGCATCTCATAGGCAAATACAATAAAAATCTCTAACAAAGCTAAATTACCCAAGATGGAATTGATATTTTTTGAAGTTAAAGGAAATGTGCCATAGGTATTAGAAAAGGAGAAGAATGAATAATTATTTTTAAATTTTTTAAAAAAAATGAGATTTTATTTATTAAGTCACTTAAAGTCATGTATAGAGCACTTATTGGGTACCAAGCATTGGGCTAACTCTGCCAGGCAAGAAAGAGACAAATGAGAGAGTCACTCACCTTTGATCCATACATACTTCCTCTATGAAATTGCAATTTAATGGATTTCAAAATTCTAAGTTCCTAAATTCTGACAAATAGAATGCTGTCTTCAAAGAAAGAAACTGGGCAGCTAATTCTACTAGTTCTATGAAAGCATTTAACATAAATAAAAATAACACAATGCCTATACAGATAGTTTAATGTCTTGATAAACAACCATGGCAATAATATATTGCCACTTATTTTTTTTGATTGCAATTTTATTGAAGTATATCATTCATACATGAACATACATACACAATAAATGTATAGTGAAATTTGAGAATTTACAAAGCAAACATGCATATTATCATACAAGGCTCCCATACATCTCCCTACCACCAAAATCTTGTATTGTTGTGAAACATTTGTTACAAATTATGAAAGAACGTCATCAAAATATTTGCAGTTACAGCAATATTTAGCCTATATCTTATCTTACATTTGGTGTATTTTCCCCCAATCTGCCCAAATATTATCACCTTATATTAGTATTATATAATTGTTACCATTCAGGAGAAAATGTTACTCCTGACATCATCCACCACTGGATTCCCTGTATTATATAGTCCCATGCTTTGTACAATCCATTCAAAATGTACAGTCAGTGTCTCTCATTTCCAACACAGAATTGTGCTGTTCTCTAACTTTGTTCTACTTTTTAAAGACATTTTATGCTATTCAGGGCCCCTCACCCTTCCAAATACATTTGATAAATGGCTTTTCCATTTCTGCAAATTAGGCTCTTGGGATTTTTATTGGGATTGCGTTGCATTTGTAAATCAGTTTTCTGCATCAATAGAGAGGATCATGTGAGTTTTCTTCTTCAGTTTATTATTATGCTTTATTACACTAATTGATTTTCTTTCATTGAAAAACCCTTGCATACCTGGTGCATCAAATCCCACTTGATTATGGTGTATAATTCTTTTAATGTGTGTTTGGTTCAGTTTGCAAGTATTTTGTTTAGGATCTTTGCATCTATATTCTTTAGACATATTGGTCTATAATTTTCTTTTTTCATAGTATCTTTATCTGCTTTTGGTATTAGGGTGATGTTTTCTTCATAGAATGAGTTTGGTAGCATTCTTTCCTGTTCAATTTTTTTGGAAGAGTTTGAGCAAAATTGATATTAGATCATCTTTGAGTT